>BQNB010015757.1:33512-68724 GCA_026074375.1 Tanacetum coccineum | reverse complement strand
CCTCCTTTAGGGTTCCCTCCAAAAGCAACATATCCTCCATCTATCTCTTCATAGTCTGTAAGATAGGACATGTTCCATGTTATATGCCTTGAGCATCCACTATCAACCACTCCTTGATCCTGTAAATCTATTTGTGGATTGCCCTGCACATTAGGTAAGAAAATCAGTTTCTTTTGGGACCCAAGCCATCACTGACTTGGATCTGCCTTATGCATCAACATAATCAAACTTCTTCAGGGTGATTGATGCACTGTTATGTTTAAAAATAAGGTCTAAAACTTTATTCTTTGGTTTCCAAACCCAACAAGCTGAGGCCTTAACAACATTAGAATTATTTCCCTTAACAGCATTAGAAACTACTGCTTTTGGCCTAGCAGTATTAAAATTTTTACCCCTAACATTATTAACCATTTGATTAGTATTACTGTTTTTAAATGTTGTGTTCTTATGAATGGGCCTCTTAATAGTTGAATGTGTTATTTTAGAAAGATATGACTTTGGTCTAGCAGCATCCACTGTTGTTTTCGAGTGAGCAGCATTAACTTGTCTAGCAGTATTAACTGATACTAAACCAGACTTGATACTAAGCCAGACTTCATTAGTACTGCTCTTGGAACCATGTTCTTTTTAGCAAAGGGATGAGTCTTTTTAGCAAAGTTTTAAGGATTCACCCTTTGAACATTGTTCCATACAGGTTTTACCATCCTTTGAGTTTGAAACTGTTTTTGATGGTAATTGCAATCAACCTGCAAATGATCAAAGCTTCCACACACATAACATGCCTTATTAAACATCTCAAAATTGCTTCCTAGTTTTTAAGATATCATATTGTTCCAATTTCTTTGATTGCCTCTTGAACTTTGAGTGTTTTGCCTATTTTGGTCAACTTGTTTAATAGTTTTCCTAGCAGTCTTTTCTTGTTGTTTAGATTTGACAAACTCTGTCTTAACTATACTAGTCCTAACTATTTTATTTTCAATTTTAGGCTGAGAAACATCCTTTTCCTCATCATCTGACACCCATTCTTCAATTTTTGGGGCATCATCATACTTCCTGACTACCTTAGGCTCTTCTTTACTAGACATAGCTTTACAGTTCTCAACTACAGGCTTATTAACAAACTCATCTAAACCAGTAAAATACAAGTCAGGTGTTGGAGGCATGAAATTTCCTGTGTAGGGAGGTGGAACTGCATTATAATTTTCATAGCTTGAACCTTTCTTGCAATTATCAACTATCTGACACTCTATGAGCTTATTTAAACTTTTAGATGCATGTTCAAATTTATCTACATTAAATTGAATGCCATCTTTTTCCTTTTGAACTATTTCAAGCTTCTTCCTAAGCTCTCTAATAGTTATTTCTCCTACATGAATTTTAAATTTTAAGCCCTTAATATCTTATAAATAGACAGACTCATTTGCTTTTTAAACTTCAAGTTTTTCTTCTACTGATTCTAAACCTATCTTATAACCTAGAACAATTAACTCAGATTTCTTTAAATCTTTTAATAGTTGATCATTTTGATATTTAAGAAGTTCAATAGTTTCCAAACATGATTTTGAACAAATAGAATCATTGGATACCTATGAGTTAGAACTTGAAGATGAGAAAGGCATAAGTGCATAATTAGGCCCTTCCTCTGCCTGATCACTCCATTCATATCCACCAAGACCATCACATGACACCAAATTTATGGAAGTAGATGTTTCCACAGGCACACTCCTTCTTAAGCTTTCCTTGTTCTTGTTGTCTTGATTTCTTGGAGCTCTGCACTCCCTGGAAAAATGTCCTCTCTTGTGGCAGTTGTAGCACTCCACTTTAGACTTATCAAAACAGATAGTCTCATTGCCATTAATAGTAAGCTTCCTTCCTGTATTCTTTAAAAACCTTCTAGCCCTCATAGTCAACATGGCCATTTGCCATCTAAAATCCAACTCTTCCATGTCATCTGGATGGATCCGTTGCAAGTCCTCATGTACAAGTTGAGGACTATTTGGTTGACTAGTAAAGAATGCACAAATAACAGCATCACTCAAGTTATCAATATTTGTAGAGTAAGCAACATTAACTTGAGTGTTAGCGGTAGAAGTTCCATGAGCAGTATTAACTACTCCATTGGTGCTGCTAGTGTTCTTATTTGAAGAGGACACAAAAGCCATGTTTTGTGTGCTTGAACTTGAGCTAGACATCCCTTTAACTCCTGGTTCATACACCTTAAGGTTATTGTAGAGATCATCCATGCTCATTGTATCCAAATTAGCTTTATTTCTCCACACAACAACATGTGTGTTCCACTCAAGTGATAAACTTCTTAATAGATCGAATTCATGCTCTGATACCACTTGTTGATCCCACTTTAAAAGATTGAATTCCTTAAGCTTGTGTAAGGTTTAGTTATATTAGATAAATCTAACATAACTATAGTAGAAGCTTTGTTTGAATGTATTAAAGATTATGCAAAATCTAATCTTTAATATTAACAAGAATTTGTTAATTAAACAATGATTCAAAGAACATACAATTAAACAAATAAGCTCCAATATTATTAATAATAATAATAATAATACGAATACTCTTAAAGTATTAGGGTTATAAAAGACCTTGAAGCTATGAATTATATGACTAAGATTCACATCAAACTCTATGCCCTAGGACCTCCTTTTATACACCAAGGAGCCCTAGTTGGCTTACAATACTTTCCTACGTATTCATAATCTTTTCTATAAATAACTAATACATATCACATAAGCAGTACTAACTATATGAACCAACAGTACTAACTTATAACTAGCAGTTGTAACTAATACACTAGCAGTACTAATATTCACTAGCAGTACGAACTATGTACTAGCAATAGTAACTACTTAGCATATTTTCTTGAGCAGTAGTAATTTTGTACTAGCAGTAGTAACTTCTCAGCAGCATTAACTTTAAGCAGTCTTTGTACTGGCAGTAGTAACTTCTCACTAGCAGTAGTAGCTTTGCACTAGCAGTAGTAAACACTTAGCATATTTTCACTAAAGTCCATGAGCAGCACTAACTCCAACTAAGCAGCATTAACACAAATATGAGCAGCAGTAATCCAAACAGCATCAAGAAGACTTTTAATCCCAACATTCGACTAGCAACCAAGCCAATGTGTATTCCCGTAAGATAGTTAACTCACCACTCCACCCAAATTCACCCCAAATGTCACTCCTCCAAATGTTATCCATTTCCATTTACATGTATCCCACATACTTACACATCACAACCCTTTAAAGTCCTCTTTAATAGTAACTATTGGTACTTACGCTAGCGGTAGAGGTTTGATCCTTTATCAAGTCTATGGTAACTTATATGCTATGACTAGGTAATGAGTGTTAAATTTTTGATTTCCATATTGTTATAATTCATTATACACCAAGAGAGAGAGAGAGAGAATCCAAACACTTATTGTGAGGTGCTAGTGTATTTTTCCCGTGCTTCTAGTTACAAGGTCTAATTGGTTGTGCCATGAAGCGTTTAATGAGTAAGTTAAATGTCCTCGATATGTCTATTGTCTAGGTAGAAAAGCTTATTTGCTTGAGGGTAAGCAAATCCCAAGTGTAGGGGTATATGATGAGGTGTAATTTTATACACTTTTTCAAGGTTATTTTACCCTTATAATCATGCAAAAATTTCTAAAATATGTACTTAATGTTTCTTTTTGTATTTTTAGCATTTGGAGGAAATACACATGACTTGGATTTAATTTGGGAAGAAACCAGACAAAATTGCTAACGGGTGCGAAGATTGATGATAATTCAATACCAGAGTGTGGAGACACCGTCTGGAAAAGCCCAGACCATGTCTGGATTCAGTTGTGATGCCGTCTAGAAATTGGAGATGTCGTCTGGATTAGCCGTCAAGTTTGAAGTCCTAAATAAACCCTAGCTTGGCGACGGCGTCTGGAAAATGGCGACGCCGTCGCAGCCAGAAATCTATATATACAAACTCGATTTTTACGTTTTCAAAAGATACTTTTCATAGAGGATTAGGGTTTATATTCATGGGAGGTCGACTTGTACTAGATTTGGGGAGTATTTTAGGGTTTCCCAACCCTTCTATAAGATCCCTAATCGTTTGATTCATCTTAGTGAAGTACCTTTTGTCCTTTATCTTTTAATATGTCTTATTTCTTGATATATAATTGTGCTTCTTTTATCCTTCTATCTTGAACATGCTAGGCTAGATCTTTTAAGTGTTTGCTTATAATTGTGTATGAATTGGTATGTAGATCTTAGTTCTGTTGCTTCTTGTAGATGTGTGTGCATTGTTTAGTCCCTTATCGAAAGATCTTGGGAGACATGATTCGTAAATGGGTTTCCATGATGTGGATTATCCCCTTTAGTTATTAAACAAAAAGCAAGTTTTTCTAGACTTATGACCATTGCAAATAAGTCCTCATACTAACCATGCATTGCGTTGCACGTAGGCAATTTATATTTGTAGACGCAATTTTGTGTAATTTGCCATGCATAGTGAATAGTACCTACATATACATCACAAGTGTGACAAGGTAATAGAGTTAGGAGAAGTTACCAAGGATCACGCATGATTAAGTAAACACTACTCCCTTATCATACGAATCCTCTTATCTTTAATTAGTTAATTTAGTTTAATTAGTAGTTCAAAACAAACCACCTTCAAAACTCAAGATTTTACTTACTTTCATAAAATATAAAAATACAAAAATAGTCTTCTCTCAACCTTTAGTTCTTAGCTACGTTTAGTTTGGACCTTCACTAACGCCTATTCCTATAGAGAATGATAACAACCCCCGTGTCTTGCCTATACTAGCAAGCTACAACGGTAGATACACATGCCTATTGAGTGTTTGTAAAACCAAAGTTGAGTTTCACAACCACATCATAAAAATAAAATATAGACTCAGCGGACAAGCATCACAGTTTTTCAGACGTCATCACCAAGCTAGGGTTTCTAGGGCTTCATTATTTGACGGTTGATCCAGACGTGGTCAGAGCCTTTCCAAATGTGGTCTCCACAGCCTGGTCTTGAATTATCATCAATCTTCATGCCCGTTAGCCCAAGTCACGCGTATTTCTTCCAAATGTCTTCCAAGTGCTAAAAATGCAAAAAGAAATGCTTAAACGCATATTTTAGACATATTTGCATAATTAAAGTTCTGTTAAAAAGAGAGCCTCGAAAAAATTATAAAAAATTACACCTAATCAAATAAAAATGCATGAACTGTCTTGAAATTCTACACATGGTCTTAAATCATTAGCAAAAAAAAAGGTATATAGATGTGAAATAAAAAGGGGGCCGTTTTGTTGTATATATAAGTTGGATAATTATTAAATTTTGGGTATTGGGTAAAATTTGTGGGTATATGGTTAAGTGTAGAAGTAGAATTGGTTCTACATGCATGCACGAATGGAACAATAGTGAAACTAAACCGTTTTATGTAAAGTATAAAACTAATATGAAAAATTATAATATCTCCAAATAATAATATATACACTTTATTGAACGTAAACTTTTTTTGATATTCAAATATTTTCTTTGCGTCGTTTACGTTGATTTTGATTTATTAGTTACCGCGATCAACTAAACGTTGAAATTAAAACTAAACGCGTAAAAATTTAAATACATAATTGAGAGTTTATTGTCGTAAAATGATCAAAAAATGTGAATTGTTACATCATCCAACTTGTGAGACCACTATTTCCAATTGTTCCCGATAATCTTCTCAAGAATGCGCTTGATTGCTCTGTTTGTGTTTTTGACCTGCCCATTTGTTTGCGGATGATATACAGTGGAGAACCAATGAACAACCCCATACCTTTGCATTGCTCGTTCCATTTGGTAGTTACAGAAGTGGGTACCCCTGGCTAGGCTGAGCAAGTGAAACCGAAAACACGACCCACCGACAAACCGACCCAACCGAGCCGAACCGAACCGAACCGAGTGTATTCTGTTTTGTTTTCGTTTTTAAATAGTATTTCGGTTTTAGTCGTTTGCGGTTCCGGTTTTTGGTTCGGTTCCCGCTCAAAACCCCAACAATAGTCGTTTCGAACTACTAAACCAAACCGAACCGAAACGACCCAGCCGTATTCGGTTCGGTATTTATATACGGTTTTGTCGGTTCGGTTCTCGGTTTGCAAAATTCCTTAATTCGGTTTTGGTTTCGGGTCGGTTCCGACCCGATGCTCACCCCTACCCCTGGCACTTATTAACGCTTTCGGTATACCAAATCTTGCAAATAGACGTTTCAGGAATTTCACTACATTTCGGGCATCACTGGTTGGAAAGGCTTGAGCTTCCACCCATTTGGAAACATAATTGATGGCTACAAGGATATACTTTTTTCCATTTGATATCGAAAATGGTCCCATGAAGTCAATTCCCTAAACGTCAAATATCTCGCACACTTGGATGTACTTTTGTGGTGCCTTGTCTTTTGACGAGATGTTTCCAGCTCTTTGACAATCGTCACAAGCTCGTACTAACTTGTGTGCATCACGGAAGATATTGGGCCAATAGAACCCTGCCTCGAAGACTTTTCGTGCAGTCGTGGCAATCCCGTGATGTCCCCCTGACGGGTCGCTATGACATTTTTGGAGGATTTGAGCTGCTTCATTTCCAGTGACACATCTTCATTTGATTTGGTCCAGGCATTGCTTGAATAAGAATGGTTTATCCCAAAAATAGTGTCTAAGTTCGTTCAAGAATTTCTGTTTCTCCTAACGGGTTGAACGGAAAGGTAACACCGACTTACGAGATAATTAGCATAGTCTGCGTACCATGGCTCATCTCCTTTATTAGAGGTAGCCATTAGTCGTTCTTCAGTATATAGATCTTTAACCTCAGCTTTCGTCAGCTTCCCAAGGTCAGGGTTCTCAAGCCAGGAAAGGTAGTTGATGTGTTGTGTCGTGTAGGTTGTTTTATTTATCAAGTTTTACTATTTATATTCTGCCGACTTAACCTAAAAACAACACTTTAACAGACAGTATACCTGGTATAGAGTGGTAATTTGTGGTAAGTAGGGTGTCGAACACACTCAGGAGCGAGAACATTAATTCCTACGTCTACCAGTATTTTAGTTATCTAAATTATGCTAACTAAACCTAAAACTAATGCAAATTGGGGGTTCAACCTGAGAGACTGACACAGGTTTAGGTTCCTAATTCTACTTAGATGACAATTAACACACACAAGTTGATAAACAAAAGATAAAGAAGAGGTCAAGCCTAATGTAAGGAAAACGTACTAACCATGATTAATCCAATTAAAACGCAGGTTTGTTTATATCGTGCAATGATCTATTTATCTCGAGGCGATATATCATTCTTATGATCTAGGCGTATCTTCTTACTTGTACATAGTCTGCATTGCATGTCACGTTATACGCATCCGAATAATAGCTCCCTATTTTGTAAGCTATAATCTATCTTTGGTGAGTGTAATGGTGCTCTCACTTAAACCCTAACGAACTGGCGACTTTACCCACTTACTGCTAAATGGTTATTAGTGCTCTGGTAGTGCTGACAGCGTGCCTTTACTTGTTTGAATTAGCATTTACTACGGTTACCTTACTTAGTTAATCCATGTCAAACCTAGGGTAGAAGGTTGGTCAAAATATGTCACTATTGTTCCAGTACTTACACTAATAACTATATGGAGAGCTCCTTCGGGCTCTAAGTCTAAGACTATTTTCGATCCAGTTGAATGGGAGGTACGCATATTAAAGCACATAAACAAGTATCATGTGATAAACATAACAAACTATCAATGATAAATTAAATAGATCAATAAACAAACCAAACATTTAAATCTTCATAAACATGGCTAATACCTAAAGGTATTAGCCGATAGTCATTGCAAGAATACACAAATTCATAGATGAACGTATGGGTAAACTAACTGAGTTAACTAATGATACCTAAAGACGAACGCGAATAAAGAGTATAAATGATTACAAGAGTTTTCCTATTGATTGGAGCACTTTACAAGACCTTCTTGGCTTCTTAGATCTTTTGGAAATCGAACTTGGTGGTTAAAAGCATACCCTAATTCATATTAGGGTTTTTGTATTTATAGGCTGCTGAAAATTGGTCAATACACCGTATCAGGCTCCACCGATACGGCGTATTGGGAGATTTCTTAGAGTAGGGACCACGTTTGATATCTTCTATTGTTTCCAGAATATTCTTCTACAGTATCTTGGATACGGCGTATAGGGTCTTCTGGATACGGCGTATTGGTCTTCAATCTTCGTTGTATATTGGTGAAGTCTAGGCACGGATACGCCGTATCTTTCTCATTGGATACGGAGTATTGGTCGTCTGAACAGTGTTCTCCAGATTTCTTCGTTTATGCTCTAAATTGCGTGCCTTTGAGCTGAATCTTCACCAAGTGCTCCGTAATTACTACAAAACTAAATATAAGTGATTAAGTATCAATTCTTGCAATAATTACATCAAATGGGTTAGAAAACTTAGGATAAATGATACTAATAATATAACTTTATTTGATGTTATCAAATATCCCCCCACTTAAATTCTACTTGTCCTCAAGTAGACCTTAGAAAACTTATGAAAAGCATTCCTATTCTATGTAGGACTTTTCCCTTTAAGGCATTTATTAAGTTCTAATACTAGCACACAACCAAACACCTCACGAAATAGGAAAATGAAAACACTCAAATCACTTAACTAATCTATGTGGTAACATTTAAGCAATTCACTAAATTGGTTTGTCGTAATAAGTATTCTATCATAAGCTTGGCAAGGATACACATCTCCACCACTAAAGCCATGGAGTAACAAGTCTAAGAAAGCAAATTGGGTTTTTGGTCTAGGGTAGATAATTTTTATAATCGTTTACCATAAGTATCATCCCAAAAAGGGCGCAAAAATCACATATACATGGCCATAACGACAGAATAGACATACGTGATTGTACATTCCCTAATTCGGATTGAACAAGTGATTAGGAAGAAGAATGATATAGGATATGGATCTTTTAACCTTTTCCAAAGGAAATCCTCCAACAAGGCACCAAAATCAAGCATACACACCGAAATCTATGGGATAGACATGCAGGATTGTACCGCAGCCTCATTTGATCATTCCAAAGTATTAGCTAGGAATTTGGGAAAATTGGTGTTAAGTAAAATACACAAAACAAATAGATTAATTCATATACAAATGAGGTACATGTTGCTAGAAACTTTCCCGACCATCCCTTGATAAAGACACAAATTAAAACCAACTTACGCTTTGAGTTAGGATACTCACGCTTTAGTAGACACGAATTAGGCTTATAGAATGCCTTGACCAATTGATAGATCAAATACAACCTTAGTTATTGTCCCCATGACAATAACTCCCAATCATTCCAAACTATACAATACTTTACAACAAATAAGTGGTGATATCGACCACTTTTATACAAGAAGATACAAGGGTTGGTTTATTTCAACCAACTACAACAATACTCTACATACTTGCATATATTTTTTAAACCAAATATACATACACGAATTTCAGTGTATTATCACCGTCTCACAATCATCATAACTCCGGATAATATTTCCGTAATGCTCAATTCTTCGGACTTATAAAAATAATAGTGAAAGTAGTTCAAACACACAAAAATTCAAAGACTCAAAAAAGTATACACTACTTTCACATTCCCATTGCATTATGCAATTTCCCCACCTAACCAAAGATAGAAAACACACAGGACCATAGGAAACACAGTACTTTATACAAAAGCTTCTAGCGACTCGATTAAGGACTTAATCTAATAGGGTAGGCTAAGGTATAATGGTATAACGAAACATATTTGTGGTGTAGAAAGCTTCCTCTAATTGAATTAAGAATGCCTTATTCAATATTTCTCCCTTTTGGTCTTTTAAGAGTCAATAGAGTAGGCATGAAAAAGGATAGGCTCAGAGGGTTTTTCTAAGTGGATCTTCACTCTAAAGATGAGAGTGGAAAAGGGTTTACATGAGGATTAATTAACCGATGTAGTTAATTAATATTACAAACAAATAAAGGCTATTTGGGTGTAATCTTAAAAATTTACCATCCTAGAAAGGTTACTCTAATTATATCATTAATGCTCATTATGGTGGTCTCGAATAGATATACCAAGCCAAGTTCTAAAGTTTACTACATCACCGGCACACTCATATTTTTGTGGATTTAGGGTAAATCAGGGGAAACGGAATAGGCTAAATCTCATAATAAGAATTAAGGGTTGTTTGTGCGGGTTATGTAACTAGTAGTTTTACAAAATTATGCTTGAAAATTTTTAAATTTGACCATTTTTTAGCATTTAAATGTGAAAATCTAAGGACAAGTAGGCGTTCTAATTCTCCTCCCCCCCACTTAAATTATACAACGCCCTCGTTGTATATAGGCATTAAAGTACAAAAAATAAAAAGAATTAGAACGAGAAAACTCCCCAGAGATTTGCTTGGTATGATCTTCCTTAAGCGTACGCGAGCAAAATGTTGTTGGATAGCAGCCTCGAATTACTTCAAAGCTCCAACAAATTTGACCAATATCCAGCTTCTCAAACTCAACCACAAGTTTCTTCATTTTGTTCCAGTAGGTTCATGTATAAGATATAAGAAAACAAGTGCAATTCTATCTCCGGTTAGAAAACAAAATAAAAACTAAATTGTACAGGAAACGATACGCCATATCCATGTTTCAGAATACGTCGTATTGAGACCTGCAAAAACAAACCTAAGTATTGTCAAAAAGTCAAATATGCCATACGCATATTCACGAATACGTCATGTTGAAAAGTCTGACAATAAAACAGATAACACCTATGGTAGATCAATACGTCGTATCCGTTAGATTGAATACGCCGTATCGACTACCTGGGAAGACAGACTCGATAACAAAATTGAAAATACATTCCGGGTTGTCTCCCGACAAGCACTTTTGTTTACAGAAGAATCTTTATGTTAGACTTACCCTAGTTTTATTCCCATCCTTATAAAACAATTTAGGGTCGAACGGAATGCCAAATGGCACATATAAATTTTTAATGATAAAAATTAGTGGCATCCCTTTGTAGAAACATTGACTCATTATGATTTTAATCATTAAAACAAAATCTTTGGTAGCGAAAGATTTACTTGGTGTGTCATGATTTGTTTCAATGTTTTTATCAAACTCAACGGGAGTGGTGTCATTGCTTATGAAAATAACATTATCCATTGGTTTGATAGCAATGTTCTCTGAACACAATTCAGTATTGATTTCAACATAGTCATTTATCGGTTTCGGTTTTAAAATATCGACATGAATTAGTTTAGGAAAAAGCGAACCTTGTCGTAAGTAAAAGTGTAATCTTTATCCTCGAAATCAGAATATGATATGCTAAAATCAATGTCAGATTTAATTGCATTGTAAATACTTACAGTGGGTTCAGATGAAACATTATGATTTGATGTCGATGCATCATTGTAGACGATAGCTGGGAAATCTGTCTTGAAATCATTGAAAGAATCAGAATCGTCATAATGCACCTTACCGTATGTAGCAGTTTCCCAATTAAACGTCTCACCATACCTTCAAGCATTATCAGCCATAAGCTGAATGTATTCTTCCATCGTGAGGTCGGGGTCGTCCATTTTCCTGTAATAAATTTGCTACAAAGAAAAAGATTAAATGGACTAATATGATGTATTCGGTCAACTGAATACGCCGTATTGATGTTGGAGTTGAATACGCTATATTAGTTTAGAAAAATTTATACGCCGTATCCAGAAAGATGAATACGCCGTATTGAGTATTCAACTCAGAAAGTTACAGTAAACTGTAACAATGCAAAAAAAACACAAACACACAAATGCAATATATACAATGCAGAAAATAAATCAAACACACCAATTCAAACACACAAATATGCAAACTAAACTAAACTAAACTAACACACTAATAAAAACAAGAACTAAACAACTTCTCTCCCCGGCAACGGCGCCAAAAACTTGATGTGTTGTTTCGTGTAGGTTGTTTTATGTATCAAGTTTTACTATTTATATTTTTCCGACTAAACCTAAAAACAACACTTTAACGGGCAGTGTACCCAGTCGGTGGTAGTTTCATGGTAAGTAAGGTGTCGAACACTAAGAGCGAGAGCGTTAATTCTTACGTCAACCAGTATTTTAGTTATCTAAATTATGCTAACTAAACCTAAAACTAATTCAAATGGGTGGTTCAGCCTGAGAGACTGGCACAGGTTTAGGTTCCTAATTCTACTTAGATGACAATTAACACACACAAGTTGATAAACAAAAGATAAAGAAGAGGTCAAGCCTAATGTAAGGAAAACATACTAACCATGATTAATCCAATTAAAATGCAGGTTTGTTTATATCATGCAATGATCTATTTATCTCAAGGCGGTATATCATTCTTAAGATCTAGGCGTATCTTCTTCCTAGAACCTAGACACGCATAGCCTGTTACATTATATGTATCCGCATAAAGCACCCTGTTTGTAAGTTATAATCTATCTTAGGTGAGTGTCATGGTGCTCTCACTTAAACCTTAGTGAACTGGTGACTTTACCCACTTACTGTTAAACGGTTATTAGTGCTCTGGTAGTGCTGACAACGTGCCTTTATCTGTTGGAATTAGCATTAACTACTGTCACCTTACTTAGTTAATCCATGTGAAACCTAGGGTAGAAGGTTGGTCAGAATACGTCACTATTGTTCTAGTACTTACACTAATAACTATATAGAGAGCTCCCCTAGGCTATAAGTCTAAGACTATTTTCGATCTAGTTGAATGGGAGGTACGCATATTAAAGCACATAAACAAGTATCATGTGATCAACATAACAAACAATCAACGATAAATTAAATAGATCGATAAACAAACCAAACATTTAAATCTTCATAAACATGGCTAATACCTAAAGGTATTAGCCGATAGTCATTGCAAGAATACACAAATTCATAGATGAACGTATGGGTAAACTAATAGAGTTAACGAATGATACCCAAAGACGAACGCGAATAAAGAGTATAAATGATTACAAGAGTTTTCCTATTGATTGGAGCACTTTGCAGGGCCTTCTTGGCTTCTTAAATCTTCTGGAAATCAAACTTGGTGGTTAAAAGCATACCCTAATTTGTATTAGGTTTTTGTATTTATAGGCTGCTGAAAATTGGTCAATACGCAATATCGGGCTCCACCGATACGGCGTATTGGGAGGTTTCTTAGAGTAGGGACCACGTTTGATATCTTCTATTGTTTCCAGAATATTCTTCTACAATATCTTGGATACGGCGTATAAGGTCTTCTGGATACGGCGTATTGGTCTTCAATCGTCGTGGTATATTGGTGAAGTCTAGGCACGGATATGCTGTATCTTTCTCATTGGATATGGCGTGTTGGTCATCAAAACAATGTTCTCTAGGTTTCTTTATTCATGCTCTAAATTGTGTGCCTTTGAGCTGAATCTTCACCAAGTGCTCCGTAATTATTGCAAAACTAAATATAAGTGATTAAGTATCAATTCTTGCAATAATTACATCAAATGGGTTAGAAAACTTAGGATAAATGATACTAATAATATTACTTTATTTGATGTTATCAGTGGTCAGCAGTGACGTTCTCAGTGCCTTTCTTATCACGGATTTCGATATCGAATTCTTGAAGCAACAAGATCCATCTTATCAATCGCCGCTTTGCATTTTGTTCTGTGAAAAGGTATTGTAAGGCGGAGTGATCAGTAAAAACAATAGTTTTGGAAAGAACCAAATATTAACAAAACTTGTCGAATGCGAAGACTATAGCCAAAAGCTCTTTTTAGTAGTTGTGTAGTTTTCTTGTGCCTTGTTCATCGTTTTACTGGCGTAATGTATAGGATGAAAGTGCTTGTCTTTCCGTTGTCCCAACACTGCTCCAATAACATAATCACTCGCGTCGCACATAATCTTAAATGGTAATGACCAATCTGGTTTAGTCATGATGGGGGCCCGCGTTAATTCTTATTTCAGTTTGTCAAAAGCCTGGATGCATTCTTTGGAGAAGTTAAAAGTGGAATCTTTTACGAGGAGTTGGGTCATTGGGCGCGCGACTTGTGAGAAATCCTTTATAAACCTTCGGTAAAATCCCGCGTACCCTAGAAAACTTCGGATGACCTTCATGTTCGTGGAGTATTGCAACTTGGAGATTGCTTCGATTTTGGCCTTATCCACCTCTATTCCTGATCCGGAGACCTTATGCCCCAGAACAATCCCTTCTTTTACCATGAAATGGCATTTTTCCCAATTCAATACGAGGTTGGTTTCTTCACACCTCTTCAGCATTTTCTCTAGATTTTAAAGATAATGGTCGAAAGAATTTCCAAAGATAGAGAAATCGTCCATGAAAACTTCCATGCTGTCTTTGATCAGTTCATGGAATATGGCTGTCATGCAGCACTCGAATGTGGCCAGAGCATTACAAAGCCTGAATGGCATCCATTTATATGCAAAAGTTCCATATGGGCATGTAAATGTTGTTTTCTCTTGATCCTCTGGGCAATAGGGATCTAGAAGTACCCAAAAAATCCATCCAGAAAACAATAATACTCGTGCCCAGCCAATCATTCAAGCATTTGATCGATGAACAAAAAAGGAAAGTGATCTTTTCGAGTTGCGTCATTAAGCTTATGATAGTCGATGCATACGCGCCATCCTGTAACCGTCCTTTAAGGTACGAGTTCTTTTTTCTCGTTCTTTACTACGGTCATCCCCTTTTTTTGGGATGACTTAAACAGGGCTAACCCAAAGGCTATCAGAAATTAGGTATATCAAACCGGCATCAAGGAGCTTAACGACTTCCTTCTTTACTACCTCCTTGATGTTCGGGTTTACTCACCTCTGGGTTGGACACTAGGTTTGAACTCATCTTCCATGAGGATTTTGTATGTGCGGAAGGATGAGTCGATCCCTTTAATGTCTGTGATGCTCCACGCTATAGCTCCTTTTGTGGTTTTTTAGAATCTTGAGAAGCTTGGACTTCTCAGTGGTAGATAATGCGAAAGAGATGATCACAGGGAGTTAGTTATCGTCATGTAGAAAAGCGTACTCGAGGTGTTTGGTGGAGCTCATTTACCACCAATTCAGGTGGTTTGATTCTTGAGGATTTTAATTGATTTTCAATCATCTTCCATTCGAATGGTTCGAACGAGTCAGGCTTGGGGTAGAAGTTAACTGCCCTTGCGTCTTTTGATTCTTCCTCTTCCTCAGTTTCTACCACTTCCCATCATGGTCGATTGTGTCCACCCATCGTTCCTGGATGAGTTTCATAGTGTGGTCAGTGCAATAAAGGTAATCATCCCGATAGCATTTCATTTTCATAGATTTCCTAATGTTGAAAGTGACGGTTTCATCTCTGACCCTTAGGCTTAGCTTTCCCTTATGTACGTCGATTACACCTCGAGCGGTGGTGAGGAAAGGTCATCCTAAGATGATAGGGACCAGCTTGTCTTCATCCATTTCTAAAACTACGAAGTCAACAGGGAAGATAAACTTGTTTATTTTAACCAACAGGTTCTCATAGACCCTAAGCGGGTACTTGACGGATCGATCAGCCAGCTAAATGCTCATCTTGGTTGGTTTTAGGTTAGGAATTCCCAATCGTTAAAACAGAAAATGCGGCATAAGATTAATGCTTGCCCCTAAATCAGCCAAAGCATTTTTTACTGCCAATGGTCCGATAAGACATGGTAGTGTGAAACTCCCTGGGTCTCCCTCCTTTTTGGGTAAGCTTCTTTGAATGACAGCCGAACATTCTTCGCTCAGTTTAACTAAGGAAGCAGCATTTTTGAGTTTCTCTTTATGTGACAGAAGGTCTTTGAAAACCTTAGCACCCTTAGGCATATGGATCATAGCCTTAAGGAATGGCAAATTGATATAAATTTGTCTGAAGATAGATACAAGTCTTTCCTCATCATCATCCTTCTTCTGCTTTTTTTAGACGGGAGGGAAAAGGTACACTGAATGATTTAGAGGGGTGGTAGAAGGTGGGCAATTGCGGGGATCCCTCAGTGTTGATGATATTTTGCTCCTCGTTCTCGGTTTCCTTGTTTTTGTTCGTCTTTTCGTTTTGACCGTCAGTTGCTGATTTTGCTAGAGTTGGGTACGAAGGGGTCACGGGTGCTAGTTCCTGATCTGGTTGTGATGGTGAAGGTTAGTGCGTCGGCTTTGGGTGTTTTGTTCTTGCCGATCATGGTAAGTATTTGGGAGAGCTGATCGTGTATCTCCTCACAATGTTGGTCGAGCATTTCTCCAATTCCTTTTGTGTGCAACTTCTTTTCTAGCATGAATCTAGACATATCATCTTGCTCCTGACAATCCATTTGGGGCTGCTGTCTCCTTTTTTAAATTTTTTGTTATTTCCCTAAGGTGGGATGTCATCGTTCTGATAGAATCTGAATAAAGAAGGATAATCATAGATATATCCTCTAGATAGGTATACCTGCTCAGCTAGGTTATTTTGGTCGCATTCTTCTGCTTCGTGAGCTCCCTCGCAAGTATGACAGATGAGGAATAGGTTTCTTAAAGTGGCTTTTTACGTGGGTGCCTCCAAGTAAGAGATTTAGTGGCAAGCCCTTTTTAGACGCCCTTCAAATGTCGGCTTAATCATTTCAGAGATTAAGGAGATGTTTATAGCGAGAGGCGGGTCATCCCATGAATCATCTTGATATTGGACGTATTCTCCTATACGATCCCATCCTTCATCTTCACTAAGCGAGCTAAAGTGGAATTGAGTGAATTGATCGAGTTTCTCACGGTCCATTTGAGATATGTTATCGTAAAATATCTAAACTAACAGCCATTTTTGTACTCCATTATGAGGAACTTGGCGAATCAAGTCCTGAAACGAATCCAAGCGCTTATAATAGATTCGTTAGTTCCTTGTTTGAATCAAAGGACCTTGTCTTGAAGGAAGGAGGTACATCCTACGGTAAAAAATGATCGAGAAATCATGATACAAGTTGATCCCATGTCATGATTTGAGAGGGAGGTGCTTTGTCAAGCCAATCTTTTGCCTTCCCCCTGAATGAGAAGTGGAAAAAACGTAGCCTGGATGTGTCTCTTATGGCTTCGTCAGCTTAAATGTTATCCACAATGCTTAAGTAGTGCCTGATATGATGGATAGGGTTTTTGCTTTTTAGTTTGTGGAATGTGCATGCTCCTTGGATTAGCAAGATGTCACATGATTCGACTATTCTGCCTGTTTGTTCGGTGGGAAAAACAATAGGATTTTGAAAACCTACGGAGCTAAGGAAAGAATGATCCCTCAAGGTTTTTTTTAGGGGGGGTTGGTGGCTCAGTTCCAGTGCTATTGGAAGGAGATACTTCATCAAAAAGATTTCCTCCAGCTATGGTTAAAGATTCATTCTGCTTCTGGCGCCAAACGACTCTTCTAAGCCTCTGAAATTCTCTTTTGGGTTCATTGAGGGGTTCCGTTAATTTCTTAATGGTACTACGTGTCATGGTGAGGGATTACAAAACAAAAATTACGAAGAAATGATAGACTAAAAGAAAGCTAATGAAAATAAAATAAAAATCTCACTTGAAAGGATTCAAGCGAGTAGACCTAAACTAAACTAAGTTCAAAACCTAACTATTCCCCAGCAGCGGCGCCAGAAACTTGATACGGTCGTTGTGTAACTCTCGCAAAGAGTTTTACAACTCCCTAGTCAGTGTACCTAATCGTTGTAGTGTAGTATAGGCAAGACTCAGGGGTTGTTATCGTTCTCCAAGGGAATAGGCTGGGAAGGCTTGAACTAAATCTAACAAAGGTCTACAGGGTTGAGAGAAGAATATTTTTGTATTTTTAAGTTTTATAGAAAGCAAGTAAAATTCTGGTTTTGAGAGGTTAACAGTGGATTTCTTGGGAGCAGTTATAGGAGAAGGAACAATAAAGCTGCAACCACATATCATAAAGAAGATTGTAAACTTCAATGAAGAAGAGCTGAAGACAAAGAAGGGATTAAGGTCATTCTTAGGAATCCTTAATTACGCTCGAAGCCATATCCAGCTCTTTACTCAGTGGAGGAAGTTCTAAAGTCCCCCAATACCTCTCAGAAGAATATGAAGACCACCTGCGAAGAAGTCATGAAGATTTCCAACCACTTCCTAGAATCTTCACAAAAACTATCTTTACACTTGAAGAACCAGGAGCACTATACAAATGTTACCAGCTCAAGGCCAACCAAACCCCAATCAGAATGGATAAATCTGATGCATAGAGATCAGTCGCTCAAGACCTTGAACTTCAAGCAGCAAAAGAAGCAGTTAAGGCCATGCGACAACTACAAGCAATCATACAATACAAAGCTCAAATCTGTTTTGGAAAATCAACCAAAGACAACCACTGGTCCGATCAAAAAGAAGATGTTAGAGTTCAAAATAAAGAAGCCAAAAGAAGTATTGGGGGACTTTAGAACTTCCTCCACTGAGTAAAGAGCTGCTGCTGCTAATTCCTTCATTTCTCCTGTGCATTCTGCAAAACAAAGGTTAACAAGTCTTGAGAGAGAATCAGCAAGGGTGTTATGTTTCCCTTCTATGTGTTCTATGTTAATTTTGACGCCTGTTCCGGTGACTGCATCTGCAAACTTGATCCATCTAACCCTTGAGGATTTATTGCTATTAGTTTTGTTGTAAAAACTAATAATGGCTTGACAATCTGTTCTTAGAGTGACTTCTTGTTTGTCAAGGTAGTAAATCTTCAATTTCTCCAAGGTGTTAATGCATGCATTGATTTCGGCATCAATTGTTGACTGAGTTGTTGAGAATTTGCCACTTGCATATGCACAAATTCTTTCTGAACTTCTTGGATCCTCTTTGCTCTTTTTCCATTTGACTATTCCTCCCCATCCTTCCATACATCCATCTGTTTCCAAGATGATGTAAGCATTTTCCGGTGGAATTTCCAGGTCCGGAAGGTTTTGAACTTGTTCTTTCACGCTCTATGGGGAGAGTTTGGTTGATTTTAACTAATTAAACTACTAATTAATCTAAACTACTTTTGGTGAAAACTATATGGTAAACGAACATATTTACTTAATCATGCACTACTCCTTAGTTTGCTTCTCCTAATCCTATTGCCTTGTCACCCTCGTGATGATCTGTGTAAGTATTTCCTGAAGTATTAGCGAATTACATGAAAACGCCGTCTACGTAATATTCTCTTAGAGCAACGCACAAGTAAAGTAGTATGAAGACTATTACAAGGCCCCTATGAGTATATTAAATGCATTAGAACACTTAAGAGGGATCAACCATATTAGGGGTAAGGTAATATGAAGAATGTTACCGATGGTATCCTTTCTACACAATCGCATTTCCCTAGACATCTAAATCAACTTAATGACTAGTTTTCTAAAGCCTAACACGTACATCCATCACAAGAAGCAATAGTAAAAGGATCTACAAACCAAGTTTCATGCAATCATAAGTAAATACTAATGGATCTAGCCTAGCATGTTATAAAGAAGAGAAGAACATAAATCAATCACACAACACATAGACATATTGAATGATTAAAAGATAAACGATCTCACTTGATTAAAACATGTGTTCAAGGCTGATACAAGAGGGTTTTGATGCCCTAAAATTGGCCTAAGAAGCAGCCAAAATCGTCTTCTAAAGTTAGGGTTCGGATCCCAAAAGTTTCACTCTTAAAAACCCTAATATGCATGAGTATATATAGAGAAATAGACTACGGCGGCGTCGCAACAATCCTGACGTCATCGCGCCATAGAATCTTCTTAGGGTTTCTTTTGAGGCGGCTATGTTTTGACATCATCACAAGAATCCAGACGCCGTCTCTTTATAATCCTGACATCGTCGCAAGGAATTGCGACGCCGTCTCCAGACACTGTTTGCATATTCTTCAAGAGAGTTGGTATAGATTCATTGTCTTGTCTGTTTCTTCTCCAAATGAGCCCAAGTCACGTGTATTTCCTCCAAAAGCCATCCAAATGCTAATTTGGGCATAATTGCATGATTTAAGGGGTTAAATGACCCCTAAAAAGCCTATAAGATGACACCTCATCAATATCAAAACCCCTTTGATCCTAGGAAGACCATTCTTGTCTATCGCTCATGCTAAAATCGATGTGTTTAAAAGGAAGATATCATTAAGAGTAGGGAATGATAAAATTGTTTTTCAAAGTAATAAACCTGCTAGTAACATAATTAAAAGGGTCTACATGTTAAGTCTTAGAGAAAGGATAGAACTTGATTTGGAAGCTAGGCTAATGGGCGAAACATTAATAATAGATAGATCATAAGACCCCGACTTTGGAGATTTTCTTTAACTAAATGATCTAAATGAACCATTAGAGCTTAGGTGAGATCAAGTTAAGGATTTAGGTCCCACCATTAAGGAAGGTAAGGTAATTGATGCACCCATTAAGGAGATAGTCAAAACCAGGAGTAATGATGATATGATGACTAATGGAATTGAGGATTACCCTAGTTTTTGCGACTATGATAGGAAGATCTATGTAAATGGTGCTTACAATTTGAAGTTTTCTTGCATGATAGGGTATGAACATGTGAATGCTAATTTCTTCCCTCTCTTTTCTATTAATATGATGTCTAAAAAGTTTTATAATTCAATAATTAAAGATAAGGTTTAATACAAGGGGAAAAATGTAGTTGGAGCCTTTATGAATGTACCTATCTTTGTTGGAAACTTTTATGTTGTAACAAATTTTGCAGTGTTAGAAGATATGGATGCTTACCGTGATGAAGGAATGGGTGATGTAATAGTTGGAAAAGAGTTTTGTAGCAATGTTGATGTAAAAGCAAAACGGTTTGAAGGAATGATTACCATTTATAATGGTAATGATGAAGTGACTTATTAAATGGCGCAATCACGCCCAAGGTTTAAATACCTCACTAATGAAAAATGCAACAAGATTCCACCATTGCTGAAGGTAAGTGCACAAGACAAGTTGGAAGGTATTTCGCACCCATATCAAAAGCTTAAAATATTCTTCAAGGGAGTCTTAAACTTGGGACCGAAATACATCAAACATGCAAAAGTCGAAGAGTGGCTTACTCATAGACACGTGAGCGTGCACGAGATGGAATGGTAGATGAAGGAAGGTGATAACATCAAATAAGGTCATATTATTCGTATCATTTATCCTAAGTTTTCTAACCTATTTGATGTAATTTTTGCATGAATTGGTACGTAATCGCTTATTTTTAGTTTTGTAATGATTACGGAGCACTTGGTGAAGAATTTGCTCAAAGGCACGCAAATTGGAGCTTAAATGAAGATATTTGAAAATCATTATTCCTGACATCTAATACGCTGTATCTAATAAGGAAGATATGGCGTATACGTGCCTGGACTTCACCTAATTACCACGAAGATTGATGATCAATATGTTGTATCCAGAAGATCCCTATACGCAGTATTCAAAATATAGCAATGGAATATTTGGAAGATTTAGAAGATATCAACGTGGTCCCTACTCCAAGAAAACTCCCAATATGCCGTATTGGAGGAGCCCAGTATGGCGTATCGACCAATTTTCCAGCAACTATAAATACAAACCCTAAACTCGTTTTTAGAGAGTGCTTAACCATATTTTTGAAACCCTAATTCCAGAAGTCTATTTTCAGAGGAGAAGAACAGCAAGAAGGTCTAGCAAAGAGCTTAATTCATAGGAATCACTTGTAATCTTTTACATACATTAAGAATGTGTTCGTTCCTAGGTTCGTTCATCTTCAGACTTTGTATGTGTTACAATGTTTAACGGCTAACATCGTTGGGTGTTAGCCATGTTTATGAAAGTTTAATTGTTTGGTACATGGCTTGTAGATCTATATAATTTATCGTTGATTGTTTGTTATATTTATCACATGATACTTGTTTAGGTGTTATAGTATGCGTAACTTCCATTCAACTGGGTCTAGGTGAGATGGACCAAATCTACCTATTCACCAGGGGAGCTCTCTATATAGTGATTAGTGTAAATCCTGGAATTATAGTGACGCTTTTTGACCGACCTTTATCTTTGGTTTGACATGAAATAGCTAGTAAGGTGGTCTAGTTAGGACTAATTCCAATTGGTAAAGGCATGTTGTCAGCACTACCAGAGCACTATGAGCCGATTAGCAATAAGTGGGTAAAGTCACATTGCGCTAGGGTTTATAGGAATAGTCACCTCTATTCTCCCCTAAGATAGATTATAACTTACAAACATGGTGCTTTATGCAGATGCGTATAAAGTGACAGGCTATGCGTGTCTAGGTTCTAGGAAGAAGTAACGCCTAGATCTTAGAATAATATACCGCCTCGAGATAAATAGATCATTACGCAATCAAGCCATACCAACATTAAATCAGATTAAAATGGTAAACATAGTTTCCTATCATAAGGCTAGACCGCTCTTCTCTCTTTTGTTAATTGTCTTTTGTGTTTTAGTGCGTAGAAAGTAGGTTAAAGTCATAACTAAACCCGTGCTAGTCTCTCAGACTAAACCCCCCTTAAAACCTTTAGAATTAAGAGTAGGTTTAACGTAGAATAGACTAACTTAGATAACTAAAATACTGATAGAATTAGGAATATCGTCACTCTTAGTGTTCGACACCCTACTTACCGCGAAACTACCATCGATTGAGTACACTACCTGTGAAAGTGTTGTTTTAAGGTTAGTCGGCTAAATATAAATGTAAAACTTGATTGATAAAATAACCTACACGACAACAACACATCAAGTTTTTGGTGCCATTGCTGGGGAGTGAGATTTAATTTTTGATTTTATTGGTATTTTGGTTATAACTTAGGAGTAGGAGTAGATTAAATTAAGTGTGTCGCTCGGGTTGATTCATCCCTCTCTGCCCGAGATTATGTGTTTGTTTGTTTGTTTTTAATTTTTATGTGTTTTGTTTCATACACTGTTCTGGTCGAATAATTGATACGGCGTATTCAAATCCATTGGATACGGCGTATCCAGTTTTCTAACCAATACAGCGTATTCAGTTCAACAGGTATATACGGCGTATTCAAAACAATTTATATGGCGTATTGACCATCTGACACAGTAACAGTATATCTCTTTTGCATTTTGGTTTAGTTGTTTGTTTACCTTGTTTACTCGATTAAGAACATACACTACTGATTGTTTTCCTTTTGTTTTAGGTAGTGCATGACACGGAGATCAATGAAGGGCCTTGTACCACCTTTTGAAGACCCCGAATGTGCGTTTCAATCAAATCGAAAGCTTTTCAAGACAACTAGTCTTGTAAGTTCGAGTTTTCTAGAACTCGAATTTGTTGCTAAACTTGAAGATCAGTTTAACGAAGAGGAAACAACCATAACAATGACAAAACCAACTATGGAAGAGTACATGACAACAACCCGAGATGGCTATGGATCGGGTGTTGTACGTCCTGAAATTCAAGAAGATTAAGGCTTCGAAATTAAGGGATAATTTCTTAAGGAACTCTACACTAATACTTTTAGTGGTTCGGATCATGAAGACCCAAATGAACACATTGAAAAAGTCTTTGAGATTGATGATTTATTCCACATCCCGAAGATAACTACTGATCAAGTTATGCTTAAAGCTTTCCCCATGTCACTTACTGAAGCTGCGAATCGTTGGCTAAGAAATGAACCATCTGGTTCGATCAAAGATTGGGAAACTCTTAAGAAGAAATTCTTTAGCAAATACTGCCCTCCTGCTCGAACTGCTAAGAAAATAGAGGAAATCAATAACTTCCAATAAGAACTTGATGAAACTCTCTACACTGCATGAGTGCAATTTAAGGAGATTTTATTGAAATGTCCTCAGCATTATTTGACTGATATGCAGGAAGTGATCGCATTCTATAAGGGATTGGATAGGCCTACTAGACTTAGCCTCGATTCTCGAGGTGCCATTCCCACTATGAAAGCTACTGAAGCAAAGAAAGCCATTTAAGAAATGGCCGAATATTCTCAAAAATGGCATGATGGATCATCTATTAGGAAGAGAGGAACTAAGACCTCTAATGGGATTGCTGCAATCCAAGCTCAGTTAAATAATCTTGGGAGGGAAATCAAGAAAGTTAATGAAAAAGTGTATGCCGCTCAAGTTGGATGTGAAGTATGCAAGGGACCTCATTACACAAAGGATTGTCCTGATAAAGAAGATGGAAAATCATGTGAAGAAGCATATTACACACAATTTGGTGTACCATATCCCCAAGGTCAATTCAAAGCAGCTGCTCCCGGATATTACCAACGGAATAACAAAAACCCTTCGTATCAAGAACGAAGGCAATCATTGGAAGATGCGGTGAGCAAATTCATGACTGAATCGGTTAAAAGACATGAAGATAATTCAAATTTGATCAAGGAAATTTGAGCCGCTATGGATTCGGCTATCAAAAATCAAGGGGCCTCGATCAAAGCATTAGAAATTCAAATCGGGCAAATGACCAAGGTTTTACAAGAAAGGGGTTCTAGAAATTTACCTAGCTCAACTGAAACAAACCCGCGAGATCATGTCAAGTCGATCGCTACTATTGAAGCTGAAGTTTTACCGATACGCTGTATAAAACCTACTCGATACGCCGTATCCACTCATCAGAATAGTAGCTATATTTTTTGGCAGGTGTAAATGACGGTTCCCTTTTCGAGTCATTTGGATGATAGCTGTTGGAGTAAAGAGGAAGAATCTGAAGAATTGTACAACTTGCATGTCAACTCATATGGGTCGTCGATTCTTAAAGATGATCTACCTCGAAAGGAAAAAGATCCAGGGAGTTTTACTTGACCTTGCTACATTAATAAATTTTGCTTTAACAAGGCCTTAGCTAACTTAGGAGCAAGTGTAAGTGTCATGCCATATTCGACTTATCTCACCCTAGGATTAGGAGACTTAGTCCCAACTAAGTTGATTGTTGAATTAGCTGATAGAACCATAAAATACCCGAAGGGAATTGCTAAAAATGTGCTAATAAGAATTGATAAATTTACATTCCCCGTAGACTTTGTTTTTCTACATATGCCCGATGATATCAAAACACCTTTGATCCTAGGAAGACCTTTCTTGTCTACGGCTCGTGCTAAGATGACGTTTTCAAAAGGAAGATAACATTGAGAATATGGAATGATAAAATTGTTTTTCAAAGTGATAAACCTATTAGTAACATAATTAGAAGGGTCTATGCCTTAAGCTTAGAAAACAAATGGAACTTGATTTAGAAGCTAGGCTAATGGGGGAAACTTTGATGATAAATAGGTCACATGATCCTAACTATGAAGATTTCCTTGAACTTAATGACCTAAATGTACCATTAGAACTTAGGCATGATCAAGTGATTTACTTAGGACCCACCATTGAGGAAGGTGAGGTAATTGACGCACCTATTAAGGAGATAGCAAAAGCTAGGGACTATGATAACGGAGTCAATGATTACCCTAGTTTTTGTGACCATGATAGGAAGATCCATATTAATGGAAGATACAACTTGAGGTTCTCTTGAATGATAGCCTATAAACATGTTGATGCTAATTTCTTCCCACTCTTGTCCATTAACATAATGTCAAAAAGCTTTTACAACTCTATAATGAATGACACGATAGTGTATAAAGGGAAAAATGTAGTAGGAGCCTTTATGAATGTGCCTATTTTTGTTGGAACTTTTTATGTTGTGTCAGATTTTGCAGTTATGGAGAACATGGATGCATATCGTGACATTGAGATGGGTGACGTTATTCTTGGAAAAGAGTTTTGCAACAAAATTAGAGTTAATGCAAAATGGTTCGATGGAATGATTACCATCTTTAATGGTAATGATGAAGTGACTTATCAAATGGAAAGATCACATCCAAGGTTTAAACACCTTACAAATGAACAATGCAACAAGATCAAGCCAGTTATGAAGGTAAGTGTACGTAATGAGCTCGGAGGTATCTCGTACCCATATCAAAAGCTTAAGAGATTCTACAAGGGAGTCTTGAATTTGGGATCAGAATACCTCAAGGATAATGAATTCGAAGAACGGCTTACTCGTGGACACGTTAGCATGCACGAGATGGAATGAAGCTAGAAGCTCAAGAACAAGTCTAACTTAAAGACTTTGCTGTAAACAAAAGTGTTTACCGGGAGACAACCCGGCTTGTAATTTATTTTTATCGAGTCTGTCTTCCCAGTTGCTCGATACGGCATATCTACTACCACTGGATAACGCGTATTAAACCCAACTAGACGTTATCTAGTCCTTTTTATTTTTTATTAAACATTATTGTCAGTTGTCTCAATACGGCGTATTCATACCATGATACGGCGTATTGGACTTCTGACTCGTATTGGAACTTTTTACAGGTTTTACTCCATACAGCGTATCCAAGTTTAAGGATGCGGCGTATTGGAGCCCTATATAGTTTACTTTTATTTTTTTACTTTTCCTAACCATATTGTCACACCCCCAAAATATCAGAGTATAATGGCAACCGAGGGCGTGTGACTTCATGATTATCATACTTCTAAGCAATACAGAACGACCTCTATATGAGACGTTTTAAGAAAATTGATCATTTGTATTAGAAAATAATAAATTGTTTAAACATTCAACGGAAGCATAAAAACAGACAATACGACATTGTTTTAAATAGTACAAATGATCTTCAGATAACAGGAAATGACTGCAATGCATGAGACTTCTTATAGCATCTTCGTTCTTAACACCTGAGAAAACATTGCTAAAGTGTCAACATAAAGTTGGTGGGTTCATAGGTTTGTTTAAGCAGAAAATGTAGCGTTTATGAATCACAAGATTTCATCTACATATGACAATATAACAGATACAAAGTCATATAAATTGCATTACTATTATCTAAGCTCATGACACCGAAGTGTTAACATATACCAACAATGATGAATGCCCTTGCAGGTGTCTAACCTGGGACACCCGTAATCTGACTCAAATGAAACTGTGTTTGGTTGACTAATGTCAGTCCAAGACAAACAGGGACGTCAATCCCGATAGACCTATCCATAACATTTGCGCTTGCAAGTAATTAATGGTTCATGATAAATCGGGCAGATAGCAACTTGGGTTAAACAGGGACTTAGACCAATCAGTAATGAGTAGTTGTACTTGTATTCACACGTTTGAAATAAGCAATGTTCTCACCCCAAAAGATGATTTAAAATAGTAGAGTAGGGGCTATGAAAACTCACCTTTTCAATTAATCGCCTTGAATGGGGAGTTTGGATCTATGCACGTCAAATAGTGACTCGATCAAACACCTAAGTAATTTTGATAAATCTGAGTGTACATTCTAAGAACTCAATATATAAATTACCCAATTTATTTGCCCAATAATAAAAATATCGCTTTATGTTCGCATATCGTTGATTAGACCGTTGGCTCTAGGGATGACACACGACTACGCACATCTAAGTATTTATACTTAATTTGATGAAACTATGTGCTATAACTTATAATCATATGATCACATTGTAACAAAAATAATACTATTTATTTACCAATTATTGAGTTTATATGTATATATATATATATTTATCTCGCTTATTTACCTACTTTAGTCGTCACTTAAGTCTCGTATAAATATCCATTTTATATGTTGCAGTTCATGTGAAATTGTCTAAATAATCTTTGTAAAAATTATTTACATGTATTTAATATTCTCACATTTCAACGTTTACGATTTAAATCATATGACTTTTAAATCATATTTTAAACTCGAATAGAATTTAGTTAAATTTTTATTGTCAACTATAATTCTATTAATACAAAAAAGGTTATTTTCTTCTCTTCAAAAGTAGGTTTTTTATCGTAACTAATTCCATGTCATTAAAATGTCACACAAACATGCATAAAATATATTTATACGTATGTTAGTATGCCCCTTTGGTTGTATTATAGAGCATGTGGACATGTATTTACACTCTTTTTCTTTACCCTACTAGAATGACAATATCAAGGAATGCATGCATGCTATTATATGTCACCATGTTTTCATTTCTTGGCTCCTAGTTTATGTATTTATGCTAGTTATTCCATGCTACTACAAATATGTTTGTTGCTTTAGTCTTTAACTCTCATGCATAAGTATCACCAACATAGTAAAATGGGGTGACACCAAAATACTACTACCTTAGCAAAGTTATTCGCTTCCCATGGTTCGAACCGTTTGGTGCATAGAGGTAAAACGCAGCCACACAATGAGCGTGTTTGGGTCGAGTACGACCGCACCAGAAAAGGGTGGGTTGAAAATGATAAAGGCAGCAGCTGGTTGGTATGAAACCACTAGCCTTCGCCACCCACCACCTTACGGCAACGACAGTGGCAGCAAGCCATCATCGCACGCCAGCGCAAGTGGCGGAAACAGTGGCATCAGCCAACTGTTTCGCACGCACGAGTGGCTCGAAAGTGAAAAGGTTCAGGGTGGGTTGCCATCTGTGGAGCAGTCGCCTTGCCCATTGTGGCGCAGCAAATGACGAGGCACAACCTCTTTGAGGTAGTGGCCCCTCGTCACTCGTCTTTTCGGGCCAATCGGTGCTCACGGTCAGGTTTGGTCTCGGTCACAATACAAGTATTTAGCACGTATGTCTCAGTCCTACTCGTCCCTAGTGCCAACGTTTTATAATCACGAGACAAGTATTAAATTTTTACTCATTTTAAAGTGGTCGATAATACCTTGTTCGACCCAGTTTTATGTCCATGGTTTACGTATTAAATTTTTACGCGCAGCATGACAAAATTTTGACATGCGTACATTCACGAGGACCATGCATGGGCCGCACCATGCATGTCGTGTGATACTACAAAATGAAAGTCAGGTATGACAAATATGGAGCTACAAGAATAACTTACAAAGGTCCAGGTTTTGCTAGGCAATGTGGAAGGATGACGGTAGTAAGGAAGCTCGAACCAACCCTTGGTTAATACTACCCTTTCAACCCAACGTTCACTAACTAAAACTCTACTCGAACCTTACTTCTTTTGCTTGATCTTGTGTGTGAGGGTGCTACTAGAAGTGAAAAGAATGGTGTCTATTTATACTACAAATTCATGCATTTACTGAAAACTTTCAAAACTTCCCGTGAATGTTTATTATTCACTTACTATTGAGCATAGTTGTATAGTATAAATATTAATAGTGAATCTCCCTATTTGTGAAATGAAGTTTGCAGGAGAAAAGATATAGGCATGTGAAGATTTTGAAAGAACGAAATGTGTAGGCCATTAAATGTAAGGAATAAAATGATGATGTTGGTTTGCCTATTTTGAATTTCTCCATTGATTGTCGTAGATATACATTTATGTATTAAAGTTTGAGGTGAATGAAATGTCAAGGTACAATATTTATTTAGGAGGATTTAAATATTGTCACATGTATATTATATATATATATTTTTCCTTTTTTTTTCATTGAAGTATGGACGGGTTCACAGAATAATATAGGTGTGTGACTTTGTTTCACAGGGCGTGAAAAATATGAATCTATTGTTACGCGTTTTCTAAAATACCCTTTTAGATCCGAAAGCAAAAACGATGATTTATACGCGCTATTTAAAACTCTCAATAGCGTAAAACATTGTATGTCGTTTGAAGGATAACTTTTTATTGGAAAGTAACGGCAAATTTGCAACTGCTTGCGGTACATACTCTTACATAAAATGAAAAGGAGTTCTAAATTTTTCCGAGGTGCTACATCCGCCCCATGTTATGCGATTTCGTCCCGAAATCAAGACGTTGTAGTAGATCGCGGGTTCGTGAATAGATGAGGGTATTTCTCCCTGAACTGGTCTTCGCGTTCCCAAGTGTACTCCGGGCCTCTACGTGCGTTCCAACGGACTTTAACGATAGGTATACGGCTTCGTTTGAGTTGCTTGACCTCTCGGTCCATAATCTCTACGGGTTCTTCAACGAAATTGAGTTTGTCGTCGAGTTGAATTTCCTCTAAAGGAATAACGAGTGTGTCATCGGACAAGCATTTCTTTAAGTTGCAGACGTGAAACACGTTGTGTACTCGACTAAGCTCCTGAGGTAATTCCAATCGGTAAGCTACTGGACCAATCCTTTCTATGATTCGAAAGGGTCCAATATATCGAGGGTTTAACTTTCCATGTTTTCCAAATCGAACTACACCCTTCCAGGGTGCAACCTTGAGCATAACCTTATCTCCAACTTCAAACTCAAGGGGCCTACGCCTCTGGTCAGCATAGCTCTTTTGTCGATCACGCGCCGCTTGCATGCGATCTCTAATCTTAAAGATCTTCTCCGTAGTCTCATGGATAATCTCTGGTCCGGTGAGTTGTGCTTCTCCAACTTCAGCCCAACAAACAGGTGAACGACACTTTCTACCGTAAAGTGCTTCGAACGGTGCAGCTTTAATGCTCGTGTGATAACTGTTGTTGTACGAAAATTCTACTAAGGATAAATGTCTATCCCAACCATTCCCGAAGTCAATTACATAGGCTCTCAACATGTCTTTTAACGTTTGAATGGTTCTCTCACTCTGACCATCGATTTGAGGATGATAAGCAGTGCTTAGGTTCAACTGCGTACCCAATGCCTTATGCAGAGATTGCCAAACTCTCGAAGTGAAATGGCTATCACGATCAGAGATAATTGACACTGGTATACCGTGTCTTGCTACTATCTCCTTCATGTACAATCTCGTCAATTTTTCTGTCGAATCCGTCTCCTTCATTGGCAAAAAGTGAGCAGACTTGGTAAGACGATCAACAATGACCCAAATTGAATCGAATCCTGCTGCCATTTTGGGTAGCTTGGTGACGAAATCCATTGTTATATTCTCCCACTTCCATTCTGGTATATCAGGTTGGACCAATAAAGTAGAGGGCCACTGATGTTCTGCCTTAACCTTAGCACAAGTCAGGCATTTGCTGACATATGTGGCGATTTCACCCTTCATGTTTGGCCACCAATATAACATTTTCAGATCATGGTACATCTTGTCGGATCCTGGATGAATAGAATACTTTGACTTATGCGACTCGTGCATAATCAAGGATCTTGTGTCACCATAACACGGTAGCCAACTTCTATTTTCCATACATAATGTTCCGTTAGTGCGGGCTTGTAACTTCTTTAGCATGCCACCAACATCTTCTGCTTCAATGTTTTCAACCTTAACCGCTTCTTTCTGCGCCTCAAGGATTCGTGACGGAAGGTCTAAGCCAATGGTCATAACCAGAGCTTTTACTCGTAGCGGTTTGACCCTTTCCTTCCGACTCAAAGCATATGCTACAACATTTATTTCCCTAGGTGATAACGAATTTCGCAATCGTAATCACTTAGGAGCTCTATCTATCGGCGTTGCCTCATATTGAATTCTTTTTGGTTTAAGATATGTTGTAGGCTCTTATAATCAGTAAACACCACACATTTTGTGCCATACAAATAGTGTCTCCAGATCTTTAGGGCGAACACTACCGCTCCTAACTCCAGATCATGAGTGGTGTAGTTCTTCTCGTGAATTTTCAGTTGTCTGGAAGCGTATGCAATAACTTTCATTCTCTTCATCAGTACCGCACCTAATCCTTTTATGGATGCATCACAGTACACCACAAAATCATCACTGCCTTTCGGTAGTGCTAAAATAGTTGCAACACATAGTTTCTGCTTCAATAGCTGGAAAGCTTCTTCCTGTTCTTCACCCTAATCAAACTTCTGGTTCTTCTGTGTAAGTTCAGTCATAGGTTTAGCTATTTTGGAAAATCCTTCGATGAATCTCCTATAGTAGCCTGCAAGACCTAAGAACTGGCGAATCTCCGAAGGAGTGGTTGGAGATGCCCAATTCTTAACTGCTTCAATCTTAGCTGGGTCTACGTGAATACCACTGCTATCAATCACGTGACCGAGGAATTTTACCGTATTAATCTTGTACAAAAAATTCACACTTGGATAATTTGGCAAACAGCTATTCTGCTTCAGCAAACTCTTAGAGAATAGTCTTCAGGTGTTCTTCGTGTTCTTTCTCATTGCGGGAGTATATGAAAATATCATCGATGAACACAATCACAAACTTGTCCAAGTATGGTTTGCACACACGGTTCATGAGATCCATAAATACCGCAGGTACGTTGGTCAAACCAAAAGGCATAACTTGGAACTCATAGTGTCCGTATCGTGTTCTGAAAGCAGTCTTGGGAATATCTTCTTCTCTAACCCTTAACTGATGATAACCTGACCTTAAGTCAATTTTCGAGTATATGTTGGATCCTTGCAACTGATCGAATAAGTCATTTATTCTTGGTAAGGGGTAACGATTTTTCACTGTGAGTTTATTTAATTCACGATAATCGATACACATTCGGAAAGATCCATCTTTCTTTTTGACAAATAAGATTGGTGCTCCCCATAGAGAGGAACTTGGTCTTATAAAACCTTTGTCAGAAAGTTCTTTTAGCTGTTCGGCTAGTTCTTTCATCTTTGTAGGTGCAAGACGATATGGTGCGCGTGCAACAAGTGCAGCTCTGGGTATTAACTCGATGTGAAATTCTACTTGGTGTGTCAGGGGTAGTCCCGGCAAATCTTTAGGAAATACCTCCGGAAAGTCTCTGACGACAGGCACGTCTTCTATTCATTTTTCGAATGCCTCGGTTTCCTCTTTCTTCATCATTTGAACTAAGAATACTTGACATCCTTTGTCGATGTACCCTTGCATCCTGATGCTCGAGATGACTTCTAGTCTGGACTCATTTTTAACTCCACTTCTTTCGCCTTGTATGATTAGCATATCGTTTCCATACGGAACACGAACGTACTTCTCATAACATACAACCTCTGCGCGATGTTCGGCCATCCAATCCATTCCGACGATGACGTCAAAACTTCCTAGTTCTATAGGGAGTAAGTTGATTTTGAACAGGTGATTTTGCAAGTTAATAGTACACCCTTTTAAAATGGTATTGGCAGTTAATGACTTTCCGTCGATGAGTTCTACATTGTAATCAGCATCTAGGGCAGTAGGAGGGATGTTTATATATTCACTGAAAGTAGATGATACGAAACTCCTATCCGCACCGGTATCAAATAGTACCGAAGCATAAACATTATTGATCAGGAACGTACCATTCACGATGTTGTTATCATTCACGGCAGCTTCTGTACATAGATGGTATACTTTTCCAGGTGCTCTGTGTCCTCCTTGAGTGTTGGTTGATGCTTGGTTATTTCCCTTAGGGTTTCCTTGATTCTGCCTCTGATTGTTCTGAGGATTTAGTTGGTTGCCTCAAATTTGGTTCCCACGGCCTTGGCTTCCATTACTCGGGCACTTGTTCTTGTAATGTCCCTTTTTGCCACATCCAAAGCAAGTAACATCACTTCCATGACCTCTTTGGCTTCCGGGTCCTCTTTGGCTTGCGGGACGAGGTGGGGCTTGGCAGTCTTTGGCCTTATGTCCTGCCCTTCCACAGTTATGACAAGTAGGAGGGCATGCGTTAGTGTGGTGTCGTCCATACTTACCGCAGTAAGGTAATTTGCCAGCTAAGAAATTTGCCCGGCTATAAACATCCTTGCTGTCTCTGGACGTTTGTTCGGGTTGAGGTTGTTAGTGTTGTTGGTGTTGTTGGGGTTGTAGTGGTTTTCGTTCCATTTCCGCTTGTCACCAGAGTTTTCTCCTAACTCTTGGACTACTTGGTACATCAATCCTTAAGCCATTTCAATTGCCTCATGCAAATCTACTGGTTTGGACGAGTTTACATTACCCTTGATGTTCAAAGGTAGACCTTCAATGTAACGTTCCAACAACCGGTCAGGGTTGGGTACCATTTTAGGGCATAAGAGGATGAGTTCTTGGAAACGTTGATTGTAGGCAGTAAGATTTGTGCCTTTCACCTTTAAATTCCATAGTTCGTTTTCCATTTGCTTAACTTCGTTTCGAGGACAGTACTTTCGGATGAACATAGCCTTAAAATCACTCCAAGGTGTTGCATGAGCGGTATCGAGAGTCAAAGAACGAACATATATGTTCCACCAAGTTAAAGCACCATTTAGCAGTGTGCTAGAAGCGAATTTGACTTTGTCACCTTTCGCAACGTTGCTAATCCTAAATTGAGATTCCAGTTTCTCAAACCATTGGGTTAAGCCTACAGTACCTTCAGTACCACAGAAGTTTTCATGCATGACTGCACGGAATTCCTTGTAGTTGCATGCCTTATCTGGGAAGAAGTTGGATCCTAGGTTGGTCTCTTCTTGAGTGCTTGCAGCATGAGTCACAGCGGCAGCTGCGAGTGCTTCAGCTACTCTTGTGGCAATGAGCTGGTTGAGCATCTGAGTGTCAATGCCACTGTTGATGTCCACATTGTTTCGGTTGGTCGAACGGTTGACTGGAGGGTTCCGGCGGACAGTTGGGCGTCGTCCGGGTGCCATTTTCTATAAGAGGGACAATGGAAATGACAGTTATGACATGTACGAAAATTATATGCGTAAAGATAGTCATGGTTAATATACAAATGGCATGTATTTTGAAATCAATACTGTTATTATTCGCAAACACAATACTCATTCCGAAGAGTAAGGGGATACAAGAATTTACTAGGCGTGACAAACCTATAGCTTAGTGGTTGTACAAAAGATAGAAATAAAACTAGTTGTTGTTACGGTAGATTTGCTAGACCACTTCCTCGAGTGCCTCCTTCCTCTTCTGTCGTGCTTCTTCCTGAGCATTACTAGCACGATCGATAGTGCCTCCAATGAACTTTCCATGACAAACCCATTGTCTAAGTTGAGTAATCAATTCGTCCATCGATAGTGCCTCAAACGATCTTTCCTCAACTCGGGGCTTCACATCCCACAGTGTCATGAATGCTTCTAACTCCTCCAAACAGGCATTTGGGTAACGGTCCATGTCCTCGAGAACGGTATGTAACTGTCCTCTAAGGCACGTTGTGCATGCGGTTAAGGCTATCTCAGGTACAGTCACCGAATTCTGACCAGTTTCTGTTAGAGGGTCCGTTTCACTAACCATCTGCTGGTAGGCGGCCATCGTGAATGGAGATGAAGGCGAGGGTGGTGGAGTAAGAGGATCAAGTTGATAATCATCAAGGTTAATAGCAGAAATTCTAGCGCGCTCAGCAAGATTTGGCTCAATAGGTGGAATAGATATACGAGCGGTACGTCTGATAGTTGGGGGAAATGGTGATACAAATGGCAAAATAAGTAATCCTAGAG
>BQNB010015757.1:3964-30637 GCA_026074375.1 Tanacetum coccineum | reverse complement strand
ATAATGAGTTTGAGCATTAGTGCGGTTGAGCTTTTGAGCGTTTGAGGAATTGGTGTTATCGAATGTGAATCGTTGGTTCTGGTATAGATTATTTAGTGTGTTAAGATTTTATAGTTTGATTAAGAAGTAATAAATAAATCTAGTTAGTAAATTTTATAGTAGTATAGATGTGACAACCGTCAGGCTCAAGTTATAACACCCCATGTTTTAGGGTCATTTACAACGTCAATAAATTCACTATGTATTTTTAGTATTGTACGCGCTTGCTTTTAAATCGTAATCGTTAAGTTAAATCGCGCCGTTCAATGTAACCGGGCAATAAACAATTAAATGTTTACATCAAGCAAGTGTTAAGTAATTATTTTGAGGATAATTATTAACTTTTTTCATTTTATTTTTATTGGTTACGTAAAGTGTTATATGTTTCGCGATACACCCCCCCCCCCCCCCCTCCCCCCCCCCCCCCCGATAAAATCGTTTGGGCATTCCCGGAACCACCCCAAACTTTTCTACGCTTAAACACATTACCCACAATTTATTACCCAATACTCAAAAGTTATAGAATTTATCACTTATATATTATTTGGCCAGATATGGTGGAGGATTAGAACCAAAGATAAATATCTTGAAAACATCTTCCTTGTTTTCATTGGAATGTTCCTTGTTTGGGAAACCAATGGCTTCTTTTTCTTTCAATCTAATAGTCTTTTGACTAAGTCTTTCCAACTAGAAATCCCTCATTGTGTCTTTTGAACTTGTCTTGGCATATATAAACACAAGCAATAGTAAATAAGCACATACACTTCATTTTTTAGCTAGAAACTTTACACTTTTTCTCTCCCTTTCGGTCTATCTTACCCACGGCTCTCATACAAACCCACTACCAAATCATATAAATTTATTTAACAAACAATTTACAAGTGATCTCACTACACATCTAAGATATCCTAAGGTGATTATAGGTTGGTTTGGGGTTTACAAGTGTTAAGCAAAGGAAAAGCAAGATTAGGGTTTCATTTGGTTTTAGGGTTTTCAAGTGTTGTAAGCTTGGGTTAAGTAGCTACAAAGGCTGATCATTATTGTTCATCTCCTACTTCTTATTAAGGTTACCCTAAAAACTCTTAATTCTCTTTACTTTTGTGATTTCATTGCAATATACTAATGTTCGTTAGTTCATCACCGCTAAGAAACATAATGAGATATAAAATGGTTTTTATTCTTGTTTATGGTTTTGGTAAACTTTGTCATATGATATATGGATGTTATGGATCATGTTATAAAGCAAGTATATACACTATATGAGTGTTGGTTGAGTTATATAAAGCATATATAAGTAAAAGTTATAAAAATAGTTTACTTATAATGTTCATGAATAAATGAGTATGTAAACTTGATGTTCTTGTGACTCTTGTATAATATATGGACTAATCATGGACTAGAGACCCTAAGGATGTAATACATGTGATATTGAAGGTTGTAATGGACTTGTAACAAGTGTACTAAACTAAAAGTTATAAAATCAAGGTGTTAAAATACTTTAGCATAATGACCAAACTGGTCTGTTCAAAATCAAAAATAAAGTAATTATATTAATACTTTTTATAAAAATACTACATCTCATGAGGATTCCAAAAAGGTAAGAAACTCTCTAAAAAATAAATTTATAACGCAAGGAGTTACTTAATTTACAAGTTACGCGATTAATAAATGTGTTTTATAAAAATGAAATTTTTATAAAAAAACTCTTTAAGTTTCACTTCTGATATATAAAAATGTTTAATTTTATCAGATAGTACATATTTTTAGGATTCTAAAACATTAAGAATCATAATTTTTGGATCAATAACGAAGGAGTTATGAATTACGCAAGTTTACAATAATAAATACTTTTATAAAATTAATTTTATAAAAGTTACTGTTCACCTCAGATATATATATATTTTTAAAAATTCATTAATATGATATAACTTTTAATTACAAAGACCGTACTAGAAAGAATCACTAAAAACGAAGTTAAAACGAATTAAAATACGTCATTATGAGTTTCAGGACTTACAAATTTTATAAAAGTATATGAACAGTAAAAACCACTGTTAACCAGGGGACTAAAAATATGAAAATGTAATATTTTGATAACTCGTCTTAATACGAAAGCGTGGACGTTAAGAAACATACAAACGGCTTAACAGAAAATTACATCGTTTTTTTTTTTTGACGTTTTAAAGGAAAATTTATAAACGTTTTTAATCTTTATAAATACGTTTTACAAAGCAATTAGATGGTGATGTAGCTATATAGGATTATATATGGTATTAGTTATTCACAGTACTTAGTACTTATACGGCCTATAATTAATTAGGTTGCATTCGGCGTTTATCTGACACATTTTCTGTGATATACGGTGATTATCATTAACTCAAGGTGAGTTTATAGCCCCATGTTTTACTTGTTTTATATATATTTTTGGGGTGAGAACATGCTTGTTACAAATTTACTTCATGATTAATTTAAATTCATTATCCGTGCTTTTATGATTCGTTTTACAAACTGGTCTACATACTCAATTACTTATTTTGGGACGAAATACATTGCTTGTTTCACTATATTTTTTAAAACAAGGACATTACGTTACTTTTACCCAAATGATTGCGGATTGAATTGTGAATTACCTGGAGGGTGAGCGCGAATGTTATAAAATAGATCTATTCGGGTGTGACAGTCCCGTTCGGGTGATTAGCTATCACTGGACAAACGAACGTTATGTCGGAGCAAAGAACTACACATATACGAACATTAACAATTACGGTGCCTTGAATAAAGTGGCATATAAGTCTGAGCAGCGGTTTCATAAACTTAGAGTAATCGTAATCATCGTTTTATACACACAGGAATATTTACGTTGCCTTGAATAAAGTGTCAATACATACTTTGAACAATGGGGGTCCAACTATACACACGTTTTGGTAACTATTTGGGTATTTAAATGGGCATGCATACTTTACAACTCTTTGATTTTCAACATTCATACATACATTTTTGAGGAACATACAAGGATTGAAACGGCCATACATACTTTACGAAACTTTAGTTCAACATTTATACTTACAAAAACCTATGAACTCACTAACTTTATGTTGACACTTTTAAGCATGTTTTTCTCAGGTGAATTAGATGCTTGGCTTACTTGATGTGCATTGGAGTCTAAACAATACAAGATTACTTTTCAAACCACACGTTTAGAGGTCGTTCTCTCATGTCTTGTGCAATGGTATTATGAAGTAACGCTCCCGGAAACATATTCCGCTGCGACCTATTTTTGGGGGTGTTACAGATACAGATTGGTAATCAGAGCCAAGGTTATAGAGAACTAGGTTGCAGTACCCTACCATAGACTACAACCACTTTCACACTTTCAAACGATCATATTTTCAAAATATTTTTACGGGACATACATTACACTATTGAGTTCATATAGTTTGTTATACTAGATGCTTACCATGAATTTATACTTTTATATTATATTTAAAACGTAATTTTTAAAAAAATTTTTACAATTATTTATATAAGAGCTATTTATATAAATACTAGAACATTCCACAAAACTTTACAAGTAACACGATGGTCATGACTTTAACATATCATCTTACAACACTTCATCTTTGAAGCACGGCTTAGAGAACTAAACTAATTTCGTTTTATTACTTGGTGATTTGAAGGAAATGGCACCAAAGAAAAGAACCACAAGGGCATCACCAGCCATAAAAACCACCACCACATCTGTCACCAATGCCCTAGACTTAAGGCACATGAGATCGACAAATGGCATTGCCGAAGCCATTTGGCAGCACATGATGCTGACAGAAGCATGAATGGAGATGACAGCCATAATTCGGGAATGGGTGTTAGAAGAAACGAGCGAGTCGCTCGTGAGTGCACCTACCCAGACTTCATGAAGTGCCAACCTCTAAATTTTAAGGGCACTAAAGGAGTTGTCGAATTGACTCAATGGTTTAAGAAAATGTAAAATGTGTTCTGTATAAGCAATTGCTTTGTGGAAAACCAAATCAAGTTTTCCCACTTTACTCTCTTAAAGTGCTCTAACTGGAGGAACTCCACGTTAGGACTGTTTGTGTCCCACGAAAGTTGCATTTAAGCAATGACTTGGACAGAACATGAAAAAAGATGACTACAAGGTACTTAGTAGAGCCTCGAGTACTAGATTAAGAAGCTCCGGTCGAGATGTGTGAACATAAAGTAAAAGGGTACCCGCAAGATAGGGTACAACTAACCGTTTTCAAGACTGCATTGCAAGAGTTGTTTAGAATGTTTCCTAAAGAATCAGATAATATTGTAAGATATGGTTTGTGTTTGCCCGACCTGATTCACGAAGTGTGGGATGCATCAAAGCCTAAGACAATGCATAGAGTGTGTTTGAAATGATCACAACTAAACTGATGACAAGAAAATCCTCACTTTGCTGAACGTCAAACAGAGAAACAAAAAGAAGCAAGATGATAAAAAACAACCAAACTCAACAAACAACCTCCCAAGAACAAGTTGTGGCTAAAGCGCATATACTGATTGGTCTGGTAAAAAGGAAGGAGTATGCTAGAACTCTACCATTGTGCAACAAGTGCAAGTTTCATCACAATGGCCAGTGCACTATAAAGTACGCAAACTGCAAGAAAGTTGGTCACTTGACCCGAGACTGCAGGAGTCCCCTCTACTAAACAATCAGAGAACCCTCACATTGCTATGAAGGTGGGATTTTAACAAAGGGCATTACAAAAATTGATTTGCCCGGAAAAGTTAAAGAACCAGAACCATGGAAACCAAGCTGAAGGTACTGGAACAAGTAGAGTGGTGCATGCCTTAGGAGGAGGAGAAACCAATCAAGACCTTAACAACATGGAGGATGATATCAATGTCTAGACTCTATTCCTTTAAGAATTCTCGTTGTATTTTCTCTTAAATTTCTGTTGTGTTGTACGAATGATTTCAAATTATCTATCAAATCAATGTGTTGTGAAAATTTCATCAAAACTACTTTAATTCTCTACTTATTTATATATAAGCAACTCTCACAAATATCATGAGATCATAACGCTATTTTGATAAAAATGAGCAATGCATCGTTAGTCCTCAATTATACATGGCCTTATTAACTACGTATAATTCAAGAAGGACTATGTCATCCTGAGAGTAGTCACCTTAAAGCTTCTTAGAAACAATTTTCTATTTATATCAAGTCTTGTGTGCGTATTCATAAAACATATTTATCACGAGGAACCAACTAATAATCATGATAACTAAGTAAACTCTTACACCATCTTACAATAAAGTCGATGTCATCTTATACCAAATCCTAAGCCAAGGAGCCGAGACACACCACTAGTCACCCTAAGGCAATTCGCAATCAAACTAGCTCGCCTAAAAAGTTAAGCCAAGGAGAGGCGTAAGCCTTTAGAATTTCAAGTTAGCAACCGAGTCATATTGAAGATATCACCTTGGAAAGGAGTTATCCGTTTTGGCAAATAGGGGAAGTTGAACCCAAGATATATTGGACCTTTCAAGGTGTTGGAAAAGGTTGGAGTCGTTGCTTACCAGCTTGAGCTGCCTCAAGAGCTGAGCAGAGTTCATTGTATGTTTCATGTATCCAACTTGAAGAAGTGCTATGCTGACGAACCATTAGTCGTTCTGTTTGATGGACTTCACTTTGATGACAAGCTTTATTTTGTTAAGGAGCTGGGAGAAATCATAGATCGCAAAGTTAAACGGTTAAAGCAAAGCCGCATTCCAATAATCTAGGTTTGATGGAACTCAAGAAGAGGTCCTGAGTTCACATAGGAACGTGAAGACCAATTCAGGAAGAAATATCCACACCTCTTTACAAAGACCGCACCGTTGTCAAGTGCCGCATCATAAGCCTTGAGGACGAGGCTCATTTAACGGGGGAAGACTATAACAACCCGTTTTTTAGGGTCATTTACAACGTCAATAAATTCACTATGTATTTTTAGTATTGTAAGCGCTTGTTTTTAAATCGTAATCGTTAAGTTAAATCGCGTAAGATAAAAATTAATCGTTCAATGTAAACGGGCATCAAAACAATTAAATGTTTACATCAAGCCTAATGTTAAGTAATTATTTTGAGATAATTATTAACTTGTTCATTTTAATTTTATTGTTACGTAACGTGATTAATGTTTCGCGATAAAATACGTTTAAGGCATTCCCGAAACCACCAAAACTTTCTTACGCTTCAATAAATACCCACAAATATACCCAAATCTCTAATTTACAAAATAACATCACTTATATACTTATATGGCTGGATATTGTGAGGATAGAACCAAGATAATATCTTGCAAAACATCCTTCCTTGAAATCATGGGCTGTTCTCATGATTTGGAAACCAGGGGCTCTTTTTCTTACCAAGCCTAATAGTCTTTGACTAAGACTTTCCCTAGAAACCCTCATTGTGTCTTTTGACTAGATTTGTTGCAGAATTAAAAACAACAAGAACTGTAAATAAGCACCTACACTTCTTTTTAGCTAGAAAACTTTACCATTTTCTCTCCTTTTGTTCTCTCTTACCACAGCACCATACAAACACACACCAAATCCAAATAACAATTTAAACTACAACATTTACAAGTGATCTCACTACATATCTAAGATATCCCAAGGTTATTAGAAGGTTTGGTTTGGGATTTACAAGTGTTAAGCAAAGGAAAAGCAAGATTAGGGTTTTATTCGGTTTTAAAGGGTTTTATCAATGTTTGTAAGCTTGGGGTAACGTAGACTAAACAAGGGTTTAGATCATATTGTTCATCATCCTACTTCATATTAAGGTTACCTAAAACTCTTAATCTCTTTACTTTTGTGATTTCATGCATATATAATGTTTGTGTAGTTAATCACCATCTAAGGAACATAATGAGATATAAAATGGTTTTTATTCTTGTTTATGGTTTTGGTAAACTTTTTCATAATAGATATGGATGTTATGATCAGTTTAATAAGCAAGTAATATACACTTATATGAGATTTGTTAAGTTATATAAAGCATAATAGAAGGAAAAGTATAAAAAGTTACGTATAAATGTTCAATGAACAAATGAGTATGTAAACTTGATGTTCTTGTGATTCTAGGACAATATCTGGACTAATCATGGACTAGAGACCCCTAAGATGTAATATATGTGATATTCAAGGTTGTAATGGACTTATAACAAGTGTACTAAACTAAAAGTTATAAAATCAAGGTTTAAACATACTTTATTAGAGCAAAAATGACCAAACTGGAGTCCTGATCAAAAACCTCAAAAATAAAGATAATTATATATATTTTATAAAATACTACATCTCATGAGGATTCTAAAAATGTAAGAAACTCGAAAAACCGATTTATAACGAATGAGATACGCCATTTGTAAGTTATACGATAATAAACGCGTTTATAAAAGAAATTTTATAAAACTCCCCCCAATTAAGTTGCACTTATGATATATAAAAATGGTAATTTTATCAGAATAGTACATATTTTTTAGGATTTCCAAAAACTAAGTAAGAATCAAATTATTAGATAATACAAAGGAGTTATAATTATACCAAGTTTACCGATAATAAATACTTTTATAAAAATAATTTTATAAAAGTTACTGTTCACCTCAGAAAGAAATATATATATATTATATATATATAATCAAAAAAATAACATAGAACCATTAATAATTTGATAAACTTTTTAATTCAAATATGAACAACAAAGAATCACTAAAAACAAGTTAAAACGAATAAAATACGACCATTTACAGTTTACGACGACAAATTTTATAAAAGAAATATTGAAAAGTAAAAACTCGATTCACCAGTGGACTAGAAAAATATGAAAACTTAATTAGACTCGCGCAAACTCAACCCTCTTTATACATAGATAAATGAAATACAAACATACACCACATATAATATATAAACATATATATATATATATATATATATATATATATATATATATATATATATATATATATATATATATATGTAAATATATATAAATATACAACAAGGATCAAAATCCACAAGATCAATGAAACCGGAAGCAGTGTAGAGAGTCTCCGGGTCGTTATGTCCCAACGAGGCTAGAGATGGAAAATCGAAAGACGATTGATGATTGATGTTTGAATATGACAAGGATGTGATTATGATTGGGCACTAGACCTAATTAGCAAAAGCACACAAAGATAAGCAAGGAAAATAAGCTAAAACAAGCATAAAAGCTAGAAATGAGAAAACACTAAAACTTTAAAAGCTAAAACACAAATAAGCTCAATTAAGCTTAAGACAGACAAATAAGCTAAACTAACTCTAAATAAGCAAATTCAGCATGCAATTAAGCTAAATTAAACAAGAGAAAAACTCAACAGTACTACCAGTATTTACACAAGCAGTACTAACCTTTGAGTTAGTACTGGCTAGCTTAAGTTAGTACTGCTAGCTTTAAGTTAGTACCAGCTTGCTTTAAGGTTAGTACTGCTATGCTAGTATAAAACACAAAGATTACAAGAAATAAGCAAATAAGTTAAAACGAAAGTTAACTACCCAAAATAAAGCGCACATTAAGCATAAGATTAAGCAACCCCAGAATAGAACTATAATGAATAAATAAAGCTAGAAAACTAAAACTGATGAACTCTTAAAATTATTTTGAAAAGGAAAATAAGCTTAAATAAGCTTACTCCTAAAGACAGTAAAGGAAAATGGTTTAATTTACTCTAAAAAACTAAGGAAATCTTAAATAAGCAGAAATAATAAGCTGATAAGCTAAAATGAACCACCAGTACTAACAGTTTTAACTAACAGTATTAACTTGGAGTTAGTACTGCTAGTGTTGAGTTAGTACTGCTACCTTTGAAATCCAAGAAAATGAACTAGCAGTACTAACTAAGAAAATGATACAAACTATTTTAAAACTAACAATTAAGCAAGATAAGCACTAAACATACTGATAGAGCACAAATAAGTAAACATAAGTAACAATCAGCACTATAAGCATTGTACTAGACAGATAAATATAGGAAAACAAGATAAGAGTGACTTACTATACCCTTGCTCAAAACAGAGTCAAACAATGAATCCTACACGCTCTACTTGCATAAAACAAGCAATAGTGTCCAGTAAGCCCATCCTAGAACTGGCTTATCATCCATAAGTAAGCCTGTGGTTATTGAGAAGTGGATTTTTGAGATTTTCTCTTAACGACTTAACATTTTTAATTTTTACTATCTAATGAAAAACACAATATAAGTAAGCTGTGTTGAGAGCTTTTTGAACACAAAACAATACAATTGAGAAGCTTAGCACTTGGAATTTTAAATTGACTTAAAACTCAAATTTGCATTAAAACTTGAAAATGTTACAAAGCTGAAAGTAAAAGCTGTAAATGACTGAAAATAAGCTAAGTTATAAAAAACTAACAACTAACTAGTTTCTAACATGCTCAAGGAGGGCTTACAAAAGGCTCTTTAAGCCGAAGTCTTCTTCTCTGGACTATCTTTCTTCTGTGTTTACTTGTAGAGAACAAACAAAGTGTGCTTGTTGTGTGAGGAGATTTTAAAACAAATCCCAGCCTTCAATTTCTTTTGTGCTTCTTTGGAGTCAATCATAGCCATCGAAAATACTTGGGAATGGTGAGGGATTGCCAACTTGGCACTTATACAGCTAGGGGGGTTGATAGAGGAGTGGTTGAAATGGATTTTTCTAGGGTTTGAGTGGTTTTTGCAGGTAGAAGAATAGGTACGACCTCCTAATTTGCACCTGGGTTGTTTTTTTGGTGGCTGGAAGAATTGATTTTTGGTAAGTTGGCAAGCTTGTAGAGCCCCTCCATTCTATATAACTTTGTTTGTAACAATTATAAGTATGGGGGGAGGGAATAGTGGAGTGGTTGAAATGATTTATCTATGGTGTTGAGTGGTTTGTAGGGAGAAGGTATGGGTTGGCAAAATTGGCCCCTAAAATTATACTTCACTCTCAATTTTCGATTTCAACCCTTGTCTTTTTGTAACACAACTTGAGGTTTGGCAGGTTTAGTCCCTCAGGTTGTATTTTTTTCATTTGACTGACTTTTGACTTTGACTGACTTTGTCTTCGATTTGACTTTGTCTTTTCCATCCCGTGCTTGGCTTGGTTGTTTTTTGGCTTTCTTTTTTGAATATCCGTTCCTGCATAATTTAAATGCAAAACATACAAATACAATGTATTTTTGGTACGTTTTTAGTCATTTAAGTCCGTTTTTAATGGAAAATGGTATGTGTAATTAAGCACATACCAAAATCCCCCATACTAAGGTATTGCCGTGTCCTCACGCAATGTTATGAAGTAAACACTCAAGAAAACTAAGAATCTCGAACCCCCTCGACTAATTACCTCGAAAAGTAGCAAAGTGTTCGTCAAGGGGAACTAAAGAATCAATAGCTTCGACAAGTCCCGTTTTCACCATTTTTTATATGTACACTAACTATCCCTAATATTTTTGGATTTTCCTTTTTCTTTTCTTGACTGCCTGTTTGACTTCCTTTATTTTATAAACACTGGGATCATAGAATGAGAAGCGTCCATAGAATAATCTACGGATGTCCTGACGGATAAATTCATCGTCCCCGATTTTTCACTAGATCCAAACCAAGCAATTAAACAAGATCATTTGTCAATATAAGTCTAAATGTTAAGCACTCATACTTATGACTTGTGAACTTTTAACTCCCAACATGGATATATGATTTAAATGTGTGTACTCATTTCAACTCAACCATAGATCAACTTATTTCCATAGTCGTAATTCAAGATGAATCATGACTCAAAGCAACAACTTATTAGGACCTTGTAACTTGATTTTAAAGAACGAAAATTTAACTGTAGAACTTTTTGCAACATCTTCATCATCATAATCATAAGTTCTTAAAGCTAGGAATGCGTTGCTTAGTTTGAACACCTACCTAGGCCTCGCTCCCTAGTAGGATATCACAACCAACGACCGGTGTTCTTAGTTTGAAAACCCACCCCGTTGCTAGCGTAGTGGGAAATCACATCAACACCTTCTTCCTAATATGGCTAAGGATAGGTGTCTTAGTTTGAACCCTCACCTAGACCTCGCTTCCTGGTGAGATATCACAACACACCAAATCCCTAGAAGTAAAGATGTCTTAGTTTGAACCCCCACCTCGTGGTTAGCGGAGTGGGATATCACGACACATCTTTTACTTGCTCCATATACTCAAATGTATGCTTCATTGGCATAATTTCAATATTCATGCATTTTTGCATTCATATTTCATTCATGCTTCTTTGGCATTTTAACTTTCAAATTACTAAGAACAGAAAAACCTCGCTTTAAAGAATCAAGTTACAAATTTGAAGCTTTTTCTAAAAACATCGATTGACTTAGTTGAATTGAAATGAGCACGTATGATTAGGTGGATTAGAAGCTAATGGGAGAAAAAGCCACAAGTTACTCATATAAGTTTTAGAAGAATCTTGCTCAGCACATAAACTTATATTTAACTCTATCACTTCTTGTTCTTCACCTTATTAAAATTCGAAGCAATAGAATTCGTGAAAGCTTAGCCTACAATTGAGGAACTAGCTAGGGCTCAACACGCCCGATCGAGTCAAAAATTATTCTCATTCTACCCATTAGGAAAGTCGAAACTGTGACAAAACACTTATTTTATTTTTGAAAATTTTTAAATTTTTTCATTTTTTTGGTATTTTTGCAAAAAATTGGTGGTAAAAACAGGATTACGTGATAACAACGGCTGCAGGCAAAATCAAATCGAAGATCCCCCCCATACTAGAACTAAACATCGTCCTCGATGTTTTGAAAGGGGCACCTACGTAAATCTAAGGCCGTTTATTAAGTGTGCCAAAAGATAAAACGTTAGTCGATTAGATTAGGATATTGGATTCCCAAAATGAAGCTGAGGATGTGAAACTCTTGATAAAAATACAAGCACGGGAGTCTTCACAATCCGGGCAATCCTGGACAATTAACAACACAAACACGAAACATGGGTAATGGAAGAGGCGAGCCTCCACACAACAAGAAAACACTTATTCATTTCTACACAATACTACGATAAGCATGGGGTGCCTCCCACGAAGCGCTTGTTTAAGGTCGCTATGCTTGACCCGTCCCCGAATTTATTGGTCCATGGGGAACGTCTGGAGATCTGGGACTACCAATTGTGGTACGTCCCCTCCAAAGTAGTGCTTTAAACGATGACCATTCACTTTGAAATTTGGCCCGGAGTTTTGGGATAACTCGACAGTGCCATATGGAAAAACTTGGGTTACAGTGAATGGTCCACTCCAACGGGTCTTAAGCTTGCCCGAGAAAATCTTCAATCTAGAGTTAAAGAGGAGGACTCGATCACCGACGTTGAAAACGCGGTTTTTGATCTTGGAGTCATGGATTCTCTTTGTTTTCTCTTTATAGATCAAAGAGTTTTCATAGGCATGATCACGAAGTTCATTAAGTTCATTGAGTTGAACTTTTCTGTGATCACCCGCGGTTTTTGATATCAAAGTTGTATGCTTTAGTGCCCAGGGTAAGCTTTTGTGCTCGGATGCTCAAGGAAGATGACATGCCTTCCCGTACACTAACTTGTATGGAGTACACCCGATGGGTGTTTTGTAAGCTGTGCGGAAAGCCCAAAGTGCGTCATCTAATTTATCCGACCAAGAGGCACGATTTTCGCCCACGGTCCTTTCAAGAATTCGTTTCAAACCACGATTGGATACCTCAACTTGTCCACTTAGTTTTGGGGGATGATAACGCGGTGGAGAGACGATGAGTGACTCCATATTTAAGCATGACCTTTGCAAATTGGTCATTGCAAAAATGGGTTCCGCATCACTTATATTGCACGAGGGCACCGAACTGGCGAAGAGAGATTTAAGAAATTTGCAAACAACTCGGGCGTCATTGGTGGGGAGCGCTTTTGCTTCAACCCATTTCGACAAGTAATCGACGGCCACGAGTATATATTTGTTCCCTCTTGAAGACGGGAATGGCCCCATAAAATCAATGCCCCACATGTCAAAGATTTTGCAAACTTGGATAGAGTTTTGTGTCATTTCATCACGTTGTGAAATTTTACTTTGACGTTGACATATGTCACATCGGGTGACAAAGTCATGGGCATCCTTGTAGATCGTAGGCCAATAGAAACCTGAATCGAAGATCTTTTTAGCGGTGTAATTGGCACCGTAGTGTCCCCCATTGGTCCACTGTGGCAAGCTTAGAATGTCAAAAGCCTTCTTGCCCCCGAAACACAACGCCCTAATTACTGGTCAGTCACAAGAATCTTGAATCGAAAGGGGTCGTCCCAAAAGTATGTTTGACTTCTTTGAAAAACATTCTTTTCTGCAGAAGACGACATCCTTTGATCACAAAATTCCCCAGCATGGTAGTTTGCAAATCGGCAAACCATGGGGAATTAACAACACCACGAAAGGTAACCATCTCCCAAGTGACTCGAGAGGAATGATATCCGTAATTTCCTTTTTCTCGAGCTCACTTTGATGGGGATTTTCAAGTCTAGAAAGGTGGTCGGCGGCGAGATTTTCTGCTCCTTTTTTATCACGGATAACGACATCAAATTCTTGGAGCAGCAAAATCCACCGGAGCAATCTTGGCTTAGCATCCTGCTTAGCAAGCAAGTATTTGAGAGCCGAATGGTCCGTATACACTATGCTTTTGGACAAGACAAGATATGGCCGGAATTTCTCGAAAGCATACACTACGGCAAGTAATTCTTTTTCCGTTGTAGTGTAATGTGCTTGAGCCTCGGTCATAGTTTTGCTTGCATAGTGTATCGGCTGGAAGTGCTTGGTCTTACGTTGCCCTAGGACTGCCCCAACAGCAAAATCACTTGCATCACACATGATTTCAAAGGGCAAGTCCCAATCGGGAGCAACTAGAATTGGAGCCTGGGTTAACTTCATCTTAAGGGTTTCAAATGCTTCGATGCATTCCTTCGAGAAGATAAACGGAGTTTCTTTTTCAAGGAGGTGGGTCATAGGCCGGGCGATTTTGGAAAAATCCTGAATAAATCATCGGTAGAATTCGGCGTGACCGAGAAAACTGCGAATACCCTTCACGGTAGTGGGATGAGGCAATTTTGCAATGACATCAACTTTTGCCTTATCAACCTCAATCCCAGATTTAGAAATCTTATGGCCAAGGACTATTCCTTCCTTGACCATAAAGTGACATTTTTCCTAATTTAGCACAAGATTGGTGTCTTCACACCTTTGGAGCATTTTGTCTAAATGGGAAAGGCAGGAGGAGAAAGAATCACCAAAAACTGAGAAATCATCCATGAAGACTTCCATGGTTTTCTCAATCATATCGTGAAAGATTGCAACCATACACCTTTGGAACGTGCCCGGTGCATTGCATAACCCAAAAGGCATGCGACGATAGGCAAATGTCCCGTAAGGGCAGGTGAAGGTAGTCTTCTCTTGATCAAGTGGGTCAATTGGGATCTGAAAGTAGCCGGAGAATCCGTCCAAAAAGCAATAGTACTCATTTCCGGCTAATCTTTCAAGCATCTGATCCATGAATGGTAAAGGGAAATGGTCTTTACGAGTTGCATCATTGAGTTTTCGGTAATCGATGCAAACTCGCCATCCCGTAACCAACCTAGTGGGTATTAACTCATTTTCTTCATTTTTTACCACGGTTATGCCTCCCTTCTTAGGGACACAATGAACCGGGCTTACCCAGGGACTGTCAGAGATAGGGTAAATTAACCCGGCATCAAGAAGTTTGATAACTTCTTGCTTAATAACCTCATGGATTTTGGGGTTAACTCTTCTCTGATGTTGAACTACGGGTTTGGCATTTTCCTCCATCAAAATCTTATGGGTGCAAAACTGTGGATCTATCCCCTTAATATCAGAAATCTTCCAAGCTATGGCATGTTTGTGTGACTTAAGAACCTTGATCAGGGCGGTTTTATCCTCATCTTTCAAGTTTTTAGCGATTATGACGGGTAATTTGTCATCACCCTCCAAAAATCCGTCATCTTTCAAGTTCTTAGACGATTATGACGGGGGTAATTTCATCAATCACCTCGCGAAAAGCGCCTCTACTCAAGATGGGATGGTAAGTCTTTGAGTTCCAAAGTCGGGCGTGATCTTCCATTTTGATGAAGTATTTAATCTTATCAGGCACATTGAGTTCACAAAATGGTGACAGAGGGAGATGGGTTCAATGTATTGATCACACTTACAATTCCTCAAGGTAGTAATAGGTATCTCGCCCTCAAAAATCATAGATGACTTCATGAACCTGGTGCGTATGAATCATCATGTTCAAGAAATGCATCGATCTCTTCTATTAGAAAGTCACCTTCTCTTGAAGAGGAGTGAAAGTTAGTACGTTAGCGAGAATCGTCATAAAGGTCCGAAGTTAGAATCGCTGGGTGATTGCCACTTTCAGAAAATTCAAGTAATTCTTGAACATATTCTTCGCACAAGCAATGTCAAGTAATCGTATGCGACTCGGTTAGTACCGATTCAAATGATATTGTATGGAGAAGTCTTAGTATTACTAACTTTGTGAGAGGTCACAGATTGGTCATGCATGTCTACTGGGTCTTTTGATCACCCGTGAACGTTCTAACAAGGCGCGTGCCTTGTCCTCAAGAAAGGTCATTCAATAAGATTGGAGAAACACGACAAGGATGGCAACGTAATCATACGACCACTGAAAAGAATTCGAACATGTAAAAGGAAGGAACGTTTCCAGAATCTTTTCACTGAAAACTTTCTTCGCGCGTATGCTGTTTGAAGATAGAAATCGTGTTCGGTCGGCAAGCTTCAGAGTATCATTGGGTGGTGGTCAAGCTGGGAGAGACTAAAGTGTCTTTCCAATATGGAGAGAGGGCATAGGTTGATGCTCTGCCCGAGATGGACAAGGGCTAAGCACTTTCATTCATCTCTGGAAAATCACACGGTATAAGGAATTTCTACCGGAACACCCTGGGTCTCCAAGTTTCTAGGGAGCTTACCTTTTTTAGGATACCGTCCGAGCAATTCTCGTTTTCCGGAATGTCTTTGTCAGACTCAATTATTTATCCTTGTCATTGACGCGGAGCTTTCTAGAAACCTTTGGATGCAATTTTGCGCGAATGTGTAGGAGGAAGCTGTCCGCAAAACATTAGCGTCGATATGGAGATTCTAAAAAACAATATCCATAAATTTTAAAGCTAGAAGATCGTTCTTTTTTCACGGAGCTTTTCTTTGTTGGCACTTGAAGGGATAATATATGCCAAATGTTGGTTTTAGGTTACTTTGAATGAGCAGCAACAACGGGTTTCACTATTTGGTCATCTTAGTTTGGTACTCACTCGCGAGGTTGGATTGTTTTCGAGTGCTTGGTTGTGCTCGTATCCTTTGTAACGATCGGGTTGTGTGTGTTTCAATTCTTGAGAGGACGAAGAAATTTGAGGTCCAATATAAGGAGAACAACTGCTATCGGTAGTGATTGCTTTCACATCACCTTTTCGGGTTAGCAATGCGTGTTGCTTGAAGAGAAACCAGCCCGAAGTAGAAGCGCATATTACTATTACTGAAAAATTTTAAGTGTTCAGGTACGTTAATATTTGCCATTTGATTTTGCATATTTTGACTATAACCACGTCATTAGTCTTTGACGTAGTATCAAATCGGGAAATTAGGTCACAACCTGTTGCTGGTGGAGGAACTGGAGCTAGGTGGTAGCTTGGAAAATACGGGGTTGATTAAGTATGGGATTGTGTTAAACTTGTCCTTGATTGAAATTATTACCCCGATTTTGGTTAAAATTGTTCCCCCAATTTTGGTTGAAATTGATCCCCCAATTTTGGTTGTTTTGATGGTTTTGCTTCAGGAAGGAATAACCGTGCAGGTTTGAATTTTGGTTTGCAATCCATCTGAGGTCGGTGAATGGCATTCCTTGGTTGTGTTCAATGGCCAGGGTCGGGCTTACGCCTCTGTGACACGTAATTTTTGGCGATATTGTCGCGATAAATGTATGCATCGAGCGCTGGACAATTATCTGGGTAAGATGACCACCCCGCAAAGTTAGCACCTCTTTGCTCGACTGCTGTTTCAACCAGCGACGCGGGGAGCTGGAGTATGTGCTTGTTTCTTATCGAGATCAAGCTTCTAAACCATATCTTTCAGTGCATTCAGCAACACGGATGGAACTGCTGGGGTAGAGATGTTCGTACTTACTGTGGAATACAATGGCTATTGCTTCGTGAATTGACGAACTTTTGACTTGCTGCTCGATGATTTTAAGGCATTCTCGAGGCATTTTTATCCAGACAAGTACCACCCGCTGAGCGGAGTTCAATGATTCTTGCTCCATTTGAATATTTAGGGCATTATAGAATGTATCGAGTTGATGCAATTCTGATAACCCATGATGCGGGCATCCCTCAGAAGATCATTGATCCGTTGGTGCACCCATGCCTCTGTAAAAATTTCATCAAACGTGTTTTGTTGATAGCTCTGTTGATTTCATTATTCGAAAGATTTGTTGTTTTAGAGGTGAGGGCAGAAAGAATTTATGTTAAATGAATTTCGAACAAGATTCATTACTCCATGTTGAAGATCGAAGATGGGGTGTGTCTTATTTCAAACTAGTTGAGCATTATGGGCCTTCCTGCACAGCTTACAAAACAACACATCGGGTTTACTCCTTACAAAGCTTGTGTATGGATAAAGGATGCCTGTTTTACCAGATCGAGACTGGAGCAGCAAAGCCTGTTACTGTGGCTTAAAGAAGCAAACTCTCGATTCCGCTATAATGTCAGGGTGATCACGAAAGTTGCAACTCAATGAAATTTAATGACCTTCCTGTGATCAATGCTCTAGAGAACTCTTTATCTATAAGGCCAAAACAAAGAGGTCTCCATGACTCTTTCAAGAAAAAATAACCGTGTTTTCTAACATCGCCGGTGATCGAGTCAGCCCTCTTTAAATTACAAGATGTGAAAGATTTTCTTCGGGCAACTATAAATAATTCCCGTTGGAGAAGGCCCTGTTCACCATCACTAAAGTATTTCCCCATACGGCACTGTTGAGCTGTCTCAAGCCAACGGCGAATTTCGAAGTGAATGAGTCATCTGCGGCAGCACTCTACCTTTGGAGGGAGATTCCGTACCCCTCACTTGGTAGGTCCATAGATCTTCTCGCGCAACTCTCTTCCCAAGGATGTCAATAAATCCCTTGTGATCGTCAAGCATGCGACACCTAAACAAGCGCTTCGTCTGGGAGGCACACCACATATGCTTATCCGTTAGTTGTAATTGATGTTGTTGTTGTGTGTAGAGAGTGTTGTCGTTTTCATTACCCGTTTGTTTCCAGTGTTCGTTTGTTGTTGTTTACTGCTCCAAGGTTCGCCACCGGATATGAAAGACTCTCAGGTTTATGTCATTGCCATCATGATGTTTCACATCCTCAGCGCATTTTGCGGTGAATACAGAATATCCTAATCTTATCGACTAACGTTTTTTTTTTGGCATTACCTCATAAACGGCCTTAGGATTATGTAGTGCCCCTTCAAAACTTCCGGGGACGATGTTTTAGTTCTAAGTTTGGGGGGTATCTTCGATGTGAGTGTTGCTGCAGCATTGTTCCCACGTCCGTGAACCAGTTTTTTACCACCAAAAATACCAAAAAAAATGAAAAAATGAAATGTTTCAAAATACAATACGTGTTTTGTCGCAAGTTTTGCTTTTCTTTTGGTAATAAGTAATAACTGTATTGGACTTGATCTCGGGCGTGCTTGTTGATGTCCCATAGCTTGTTCTTTTTTAGCCGAGCTTTCACGGAATTCTATTGCTTTGGAATTTTAAGAATAGTGATAAGAACGAGAATGATAGAGTAAAGATACAAGCTTTATGTGTGCTAAGCAGAAGAATCCGTCTTAAAACTTCTACAAGTCACTTGTGTTTCGTCCTCCCGTTGTAATTTTCTTAATCCACCTAATCATAGTACTCAATTAATTGTTTTCAACTAATAGTCTAATCGATGTTTAGCGAAAAAGCGTCCCCTTTGTAACTTGAGTTTCAAAGCGAGTTTTGTAGTAATTTAAAAGATAAAATGCCAAAGAAGCATGAATGTAAGTTAGTGAATGCAAAAAATGCATAGATATTGAAATTGTTGCATGAAGCATTGCGTTGAGTTGAGTATTTATGGAGCAAGTAAAAGAACTGTGTCGTGATATCCACTCCGCTAGCATACGGAGGGCGTGGGGGTTCAAGCTAACGAGTTCTTTGCTTTTCTAGCGGATTGTGTTGTTGTCGTGATATCTCACGGGAAGGAAAGGTCTAGGGTGAGTGGTTCATTCAAGAACTAAGACACTAATCCTTAGCAAGATTAGGAAGAATGGGTGTTTCATTTGATTTCCCACTACGCTAGCATCGGGGTGGCGTTTTCAAAACTGTTAAGAACACCGGTCGTTGTTGTGATATCTGCTCCGTTAAACCACGAATTGGTAGGGGATTCGAAACTAAGGCAACGCATCTTCCTAGCTTTAAAGATTTGATGATTAGTGATGTGAAAATGTTTGCCTCGAAAAAGTTCGCTAAAAGTTTAAATCTTCGACAACCAATAGTTACGGAGTAGCTTAATAAGTTGTGCTTTGAGTCATGATATGTTTGAATTTGACATGAAAATAAGGTGATCTATGTTAATGTAAATATGTGAGCTACGCTAAACATTCCAATGTATATCACTCATGTTGAGGTTGAAAATTCCACAAGTCATAGTATAAGCTTTATCAATATAAATTTATATCTAAGACATGATCTTATGTTCTAATTGCTTTGCATTTGGAACTGTGCGTTGAACAATATCTGATGGACGATGAAAAAGTTATCCGTCTAGGCACATCCGTAGATCACTCTACAACGGATGCTTCCTCATTGCTGTCGATCCCAGTAGTTTCTTCAGTTATGATAAATAAAGAAAGTCAACTGTGTTTAAAAAATGAGAAAATCCAAAAATATTAGTTTGTAGTTAGTGTAATTGAGAACATGGTGGAAAACGGGGCTTACCGTGGTTTACTCTATAACATTTGAGTGTGAGGACAAACAATACCTTAGTTTGGGGGGGATTTGATAAGTGTTAATTAACACTTATCTTTTACCTCTGAAAACGAGCTTAAAATGACCAATAAAGAACAGACAAGAAAACTGCCAAATATATGTTTGTTTTGCATTTGTATTGTGCCAGGAATGGGCAGTGGATATCAATTAAAAGACAGAAAAACCAAGCACAAATTGACAAAAACTGAGCATTGGAATGGAAAAGACTATGTGCAAAATCAAGGCGCCAAAGTCCAAAAAATGTCAAAGTCAGTAGTCATTACTTGAAGAATCAGCAGTCTAACACGGTGCGGAAATGAAGAATACTATTGAATGCAAGCTTTACCCATCTGATGGGTCCGTGGGAAAGCCAATAGTATTTTATTATGAAGTCTATGTGAAGCCAATGGGCCCTCAATCATTTCAACAGACCCATTTGTGGTGCAATTGCAAAGATGTGAAGTACTTTGTAGGCCCAAAATCCTAGCACGTTACAGGCCAATCTCAGCCATTTTTTGTACACAAAACCACGTCCATAACCTTATTGGGCTTGAAAAAGCCCAATAACCAAACCTGTGCCTTATTGGGCTTGAAAAAGCCCAATAACCAAGCCCAAGCCCAACAAAAGCCCAAAATCCTTATTTTACAAAACTTTAGGGACTAAAAAGGTCATTTTTAAAGTGTTTTATAAAACGAAAAATGGCGTAAATTTAAGTACGAAGGGGCCACAATTGCCAATAATGTTTTGAAAATTGTTTTATTGTAGAAAAATGGAAAATTAAAACCAAGAGAGACTGAATTTTGGCAAATTTTACCCTAACCTTCTTTATTTCTTTTTAATAAACAGCAGGGACCATTTTTGTAATTATCCCTAACCTTCTTTGTTCTCTTTTTTGTTAATAAACCACAAGGGCCATTTGTGTTATTTACCAAACTTATTTATAACTGAAAATTGAGCCTAAAAATAGAAATGGAAAAAGAGAGAAAGAAGAGGGGACTTGGGTTGCCTTTCCATCGAAGATCCCATTTTTAAACCTGCAACACCAGTACCCCCCCCAATGTACCGCCCCACGCTGCCAAAACCTAAACCCCTCTTCCACCACGGTTTCACACCATACCACCTCCCAAATTACCTTCTACTGCTCACTATCACCTTTCCCACAAACCCACACAGCCCTATAACCTCCTTTCCAGTTCATTAACTCAACCCCGTAAACCCTTATCATTGGCTGAGACGCGGCGCTAATCAAAGGCCAAGGAAGGCTAGGATTGCCTTGGAGCAATTGCACACTCACACATCCAGCTCAGCCCAAGAAATTTTGAGCTGCTATAAAAGGAAGAGAAGCCCAAGCCGAAACACACACCAATTTTTATGTTTTTTTTTAGCTTAAAACACACCCTGTTTTAGTTTTAAAGTTTTTAAATTAAGTCTTTCTTTTTGTATTATTGTACTCAGTTCTATTTTTAAAGTTTTATGTTGTAACTTCTTAGTTTTTAATAAAAAGTTAAGAGTTTTCTTGATATTACCACTGTCGAAATTAAAGTCTCATATCAGCTCTCTAATTCTGTTTATTCTATATAAGAGTGTGTTAAAATGTTCAAACATTACTAGTAATCACAATTGTTACCATTTCCTTAACAAAAAAATCAGTTAAAACGTTTTTCTAAAATTAAGGGAGTGTTTGGTTTAGTGTTAAAATGGGGCATTTTAAGATTGGTATGGGTCAAACACACTCAGCCATCTTTGGCTGAGTGTGTGGGCTTATTTAGGCCAAGTTAATCTAAGTTTTTATAAAAAATAGTTTTGAGATCCATTGATATTCGGCCAAAAAGTGTGTTATGCCACATTGTGTTAAAAAGATTAAGTGTTTATAACAGCGATGAATATCCTTTCTTGTGTTATTTAGTCATAGTAGCTAAAAATTCAAACCCTTTGCTTGTTATTTTCAAAAAATGTCATGTCATAGTTAATTCTGCCAAAAGCTATTTTTGTGAAAACACCCAAATTTAAGCCCCAAAACCAGCAGGTTTTAATCCACCTTATTAGCTTAGATTTTGGATATAAGCTCATTTATGGCCCTTTTAAATCTGTTTTCATTTAGTTTGCAGTAATATGCCCATGTGAGCTTATTGCCATAAGCTAAAAAAGCCGTTTAGCCACTGTTTTTACCTCCCCTGGTGCTGAGCACCATAAATCAACCCCCCTTTTCTAGCTTATTTGCCATTAAGCCATAGGATATTATTGCTTTTTAATATAGCCTGTAGGTTTATCTCTTAGGTTTAGCAGCTTAAATCCCTAGGTTAGCTTATTAAGGTAGCTTATTCTAAGCTCAAAAGTCCACTTTTTCTTTTTTTTTATAAACTGTTAGATATAGCTTATTCAAATCCCAGCTTATTTTAGGGCTTATTTAGATAACAATAGCTTATTTAGGACTCCCCTATCCTTATTAACTGTCCCCTATAGTTTTCTAGCTTATTTGTTGGCTTAAACCTCAAAAAGAAAAGAAAATAAGCCATAAGCTCATATTAAGCCTGCAGTCCCCAAAACCTTAATTTTCTAGCTTATTTAGTGAGTTTTAGACCAAGTGCTTATTATGAAAAATGCTCCCCATAAGCTGTTCTATAACTTTGCTTTTTTGAGTTTTGGCCAATAAGCACTTTGGACCCATATTGTTAATCGGGGTCCACTTCAGGGACCATTTGTGTAATTTTCTCTTTTCTAGTTAACATTGTTAGTCCCTGTGGTTAGTTAGCCTGTTACCCCGTTTGTCCTTGTTCCCTTTTCACTGTTAGTCCCTAAAGTAAACAGCAGTTAGTTTTAGTTTTTTATTAATTAATTTAGGTTTTAAATCTATTAGTTTAATTAGACTTTTATTTTAAATCAGTTTAAAATTTGGCAATACATTTTTATTATTTTTAGGAATTGTTAAATTTTTCTTTATTAAAATTTGATTTTTTTTAGAATTATTATAACTTTTATTTTTTGTCTTTTGCTATTTTCTTTACTTAGTTTTAATTAGTTTTTAATCTTTAAATTCCTTACAAAATCCATAAAAAGAATAAAAAAAAAATTATATTCTTTTTTACAAAATTTTCTTTTGTTCATTTAGTGTCTAGGAAAAATAATAAATTAGTGTTAAGCTTAATTTTTCTTAAATTCAGTTTTAGACCCGTTTTTAACCGGGTTACGTTTTACCGTTTCTTTTTGTTTTACATTCAAAAGACCTCGTTTTAGTTCTAGTTTTCTTTTTTCAAAGTAGTTAATAGAATGTTAATTTTTGAAATTTTAATTTAATTTAGCCATTTATTTTTCTTAATTTTTATTATTTGGTTTCCCGGATACCTTATTTCTGTTACCCTATTTAATTTAGATTTAATTTTGGAGTTTTACTTATAACTATTTTTGGGTATCCGTAGTTTTAAGAACCCCTATTGCCTATATATGTTTCCCGTAGATTAAATTAGATTATATTTAATCTAATTTTTGTTTGTAATTTTATCTGTGTTCATATCATATATTCTCCATCAGTCAATTTCTCTTTCTATCCAGGATAATTTTCAATTGCAGCCTGTTGGGACCATACGACCCTGGGAATTTCTCTTCCGGAATCATTTTATCATTGATTGATTTCTTATATATTTTATTTCTATGTAGGTTGACATTGTCCTTTGTCAAGGGTAAGAGTTTGGTTTGCTAGTGGAGGTATTTTATATATATAACAATCTGACGAATCAGTTAGCATTTTAATTCACTTTAAAAATACTTTTCCAGTCTACTTAGTGTTTTACTTGACATATTTCATATTAGACCTCACTAAAAGCTCATTTGGACATTAACGGACGATTGGGTTACTGTAGGGACTAATTTTTTCGGTATTTCTCAAATTTTCACGGGTCAACATACCACGGAACAACCTTAACATTAATTACTACCCTCATAAAAGAAGGGTCATTTTATTACATAATAACATCAAAAAACACTTCATATCTCATAATTTTACCACCGTCAACACGGTACAAATTCTGAATAAACTGACAATTGTCAAATAGTCAAAGGACTAAATTAGAATATTCAAAACACAAATAGGACAAGGGTTACATTTAGACTCCCTTAAAAGAATTTCTGTCTGAAATTCAAACGTTCCTAACACTAAATATGATGCGGGGTACTTAGCTTCATCTTATTCTTCATGCTCCCAGTGAATTCTAAGACCATGTTGTTTCGAATCCCACCGAACCTTGAGATTGGCAATTCTGGCTACGCTTCAGCTTCTGAATTCTCTTTTTTCCAAAAAATTTCCAAAGGTTTTTCCACAAAATTAAACTTAGCCTTCAACTTGGATCTCATCCTAGACTGTACTTACAGTGTTGGATCAGCAACCACTTTTTTAAGGTTCGACACGTGGACTGGTCACTGAAACACTATCTCGCTCCCGGCCCATATCTAACCTGTAGGCCATGGCTATTCTCAATGTTCTTAAATGGTCCAACATATCTAGGTGCTAGTTTTCCATACCTTCTAAGGCGATACTTATTTAGCAAGACTTAGTCACCTACAACTAATCTTTAGAGGATTTCTCTCTTTATCGACATAACTTTTTTGCGATCTTTCGCTGCCTTAAAGTCTATCCTTAATCTCGAAGATCTTCTAGTGGTTCCTACTCTAACATCAGGGTCCTATTATTCACTTCTCCAACCTCTGCCCACATAATTGGCGAACGACACTTTCTACCATACAAAGCCTCAAACGGTACACATCTCACACTAGAATGATAACAACGACACTTTCTACCATACAAAGCCTCAAACGGTGCACACCTCACACTAGAATGATAACTATTGTTATATGAAAACTCAACCAAGGGAAGATGATCGTTTTTGGCTTTCTTTTTGAATATCCGTTCCTGCACAATTCAAATACAAAACATACAAATACAATGTATTTTTGGTATGTTTTTAGTCATTTAAATCCCTTTTTTAATGGAAAATGGTATGTGTAATTAAGCACATACCAACTGCCAAAACCTTGACGTAAATCGACTATCACTATCAGATATGATCGAGATCGGCACACCATGCCTAGCAACAATCTCATTCAGATAGATTCTAGCTAACCTATCCATCTTATAATCCTCACGCATTGCTAGAAAATGAGCAGATTTAGTCGATCGGTCCATAATGACCCAGATTGTATCATGCCCACTACTAGTCCTCGGTAACTTCGTAACAAAATCTATTGCTATCCCTTCCCATTTCCATTCGGGAATCTCAGGTTGCTTCAGTAAGCCAGACGGCCTCTGATGTTCAGCCTTAACCTTCAGATAAGTCAAACACTTACTAACATATACCGCTATATCTTTCTTCATTCCCAGCCACCAATACCTATCTCTAAGGTCATAATACATCTTATCATCTCCCGGGTGTACAAAGTACTTCGACTTATGGGCTTCGTCCATTATTAGGGTTCTCACATCACCCTTCAAAGGAACCTATATTCGATCCAAGTAATACAACGCTTCATCACTCCTACATTCTATCATCTCATCTAGTCCTTTATGTAATCCCGCAGACTCATCATATGCCTCTTCTTGAGCCGCTAGTATCTTACCCTTGATACTCGACTAAAAGGTCATATTCATAGCTCAAACTCTCTTAGGTTTCACTCTCTCTTTCCTACTCAGTGCATCAGCTACTACATTCGCCTTACCAGGATGGTAGCGAATTTCGCAGTTCTAGTCACTGAACAACTCTATCCAGCGACGTTGACGCATGTTCAATTCCTTTTAACTAAAGATATGTTGGAGACTTTTATGATTGGTATATATGACACTCTTTGTCCCATACAAATAATGTCTCTAAATCTTAAGTGCAAACACAACCGCACCCAATTCCAAGTCATGGGTGGTGTAATTCTTCTCATGAATTTTCAACTGCCTAGACGCGTATGTTATAACCTTACCTCTTTGCATCAGCACACAACCTAGTCCTAAGCCAAACGCATCACAATATACCACAAAGTCTTCCGGTCCATCAAGGAGAGATAAAACAGGTGCATTACACAACTTGTCCTTCAAAGTTTAAAATGCCCTTTCCTATTCCTCACCCCAATCAAATGCCTTACACTTCTGAGTCAAGATGGTCAGAGATTTAGCAATCTTAGAAAAGTTCTCTATGAACCGACGATAATACCCTGCCAAACCTAAGAATGAACGAACTTCAGACGGAGTTCTAGGGGCTTTCCAATTCTTAACAGCTTCAATCTTACTAGGGTCTACATGAATACCATCTCCATTAATCACATGTCTAAGAAACTGTACCTCTTGCAACCAAAATTCATAATTGGAAAACTTAGAATACAGTTTCTCTTTCTTAAGCAATTCTAAGACTAGTCCTAGGTACACTTCATGCTCTTCTCGGGTCTTAGAATAAACCAAAATATCATCAATGAACATTATTACAAACTTGTCTAGGTACGGCCTACACACTCGGTTCATCAGATCCATAAATACCGCTGGTGCGTTAGTCA
>BQNB010015756.1:7417-71079 GCA_026074375.1 Tanacetum coccineum | reverse complement strand
TAACCAAGTTAATGAATGATACCAAAAACTGAACGCGTATTTAGAGTATAAGAATTTACAAGGGTTTTCCTATGGATTGGATAGCATTGCTGGACCTTCTTGACTTCTTAGATCTTCTAACAATAAACTTGGTGGTTAAAACCATACCTAAAACTGAGTTTAGGGTTTTGTATTTATAGAGTCTGAAAAAGATCGATACGCCGTATTGACCGATGTGGGATACGGCGTATTGGGGTATTTAGCGTAGGCTCTACGATTATAATATTCAAGAATATTCATCAACCGCCTCTCAATACGGCGTATGAAAGCTTCTAGATACGGCGTATTGAGTCTTCTCGTCATGGATGTCTTTGTGAAGTTAGGGCACGGATACGCCGTATCTTCTTGATGGATACAACGTATTAGGTAAAATCAGCTTGTTCTTCTTCATTGACCAAAGTATTATATACGGCGTATCGTTGATGTGGATATGACGTATTCTTCAAAGTCAGGCAATGGTCTTTAAGTTCGTCAAAGTCTTAGATACGTCGTATACTTCTAGAATGATACGCCGTATAGGTTGTCAGAATCAGTATACTTTCTTGAACTCTTTGTTTATACTCCAAAATACGTACCTTTTCACTAAGTTTCACCATATGCTCGTGTTAGCCGTGTTTTTATTAAAGTGATGGTCATTAAATATTCTCGAGCCTTGTATAAGAAAAACTTAGTTTACAGGAATTTATCTAAGCTAATTGGGCCTAGGTGTCAGGCTTAAGTCCATTGGTAATAGGTCCGGCCCAAAGTCAAGCCCAACAACCCAAGAAGGGTTTTATCTCTTGTAACTATATAAAGCCCTCTCCAAGTGTGGAGAGGGTGTTGCTTCTCATTTTCTTTCATGTGCAAGTAACCATTTTTCTCTTTGTCGCTCTCTCTCTCTCTAGCTCTTTCTCTCTCTAAAATCTTTGTCTTATTTTTGTGTTCAAGGTGATGAAATGATATCATCTAACATGTGGTATCAAGAGCCAATGTTGGGTTTAGTGGTTTTGTTGTTGTGAGTTTTTTCAAGCTTATTGATTCGGCTTATTAGAAAAAAAATTTGGTTTGTCTTTTTTGTTTTGTTTGATTGTTTAGGTGCTTACTTGAATAAATCAGATTGTTATTTTTCCTAACATTTTGGGATTGTTAGTAATTTGCCAATCATAAATAATTTGGGCTTATTAATATACATATGTTATGAACTTTAGGCTTATTTTTCAATACTACATGATCTAAAGTCAAAACTGTTGGTGCATATTTCAACTATTTTCGTGGCCTGTTTCTTCTTCTTTCTTTTAAAATATTTTTTGTTTGTCTCTTCTTTCTCTTTGTGATAACACATCTTATTTTAAGCTTATAGGCTCACGACTTATTTTGGTTTTAAAATGGCTTATCTCAGCTCAATATAGCTCATTTGGTTTAGTTGTACTTAATATAGCTTATTTTTCTTGAAAAATAGATTTTCAAACGCTTATTATTGTCTTATTTCTTTCGTGGCTTATTGAGCTTTTCCAAACTCTTTCGTGGCTTATTCCATTTGCTTAACAGCTTGTTTAAGAGCTTATTGTTTGTTTGGCTTATTTTTGTGGTCCACGGTCAAGACAAGGAGACCAAGATCCAAGTTGTTAGGAACAAGGACGGTTGGTTTTTTGTTGGTTTCTCAAGAAGACAAATACAAGGACGAAGGACGTTGTACGGTTTCGCATTTTGCACAAAGGTTGAAGACAAAGAAGATAGTACAAACCGAACAACTCATATACTTTGCAACCGAACAACTCAAAATCCTTGCAACCGAACAACTCAAAGTCCTTGGAACCGAACAACCTGTTTCCATTTTGAGAACCGATCAACTCATATACTTTGCAACCAAACAACTCAAAACCTTTTAGAACCAAACATCTAGAATCCTTTTAAGCACCGAACAACTTGTTTGCAAGAAAGAACCGAACAACTATCAACCTAGTAGGAACCGAACAACTAACAGGAACAAATCATAATCATTTTTAAGTCGTTTCGGGTTTTCGGTTTCGAGTGTCGATTAACTACGGGACTTATAATCTATACCGTTGTGATCGTGATCCTTTTTCGATCATTGTGGTATATTCGGTTTTTACCGACGATAATCGAACGAGTTCAAAAGATCAAAAATTACAATCGTGCTTTATTTTATTTTCGAACGAAGAAGGATAAAAAAGGGGGGAAAACGTGTGTAATTTTTCTTATTATTCTTAAACTACAATTAGACTTTGTCACATGCAGTCCCTGAACCTCAAGACCATTTCACAACTCGTCCTTACTTTGTTTTTTTAACCCTCTTTGTTAAACCAACTTTGCATCGTTAGTCCTTATTCTTATAAAACAGCCCGTTAGTCTTCAAAAGTGAATCGTAATTGCACCGTTAGTCCTTATTTAAGTTTTAATCAACCATTACTCATTTTAAGTTGAAAGTTTGTGCATCGTTCGTCGTTTTAAGCTCGGCAATCATTAACAAAAGCTCAAGTTCTTCAATTACAACAACGATTTCAACCACAATTAATTATTGTTTCACGGTTTCTTTTTGATTTTGTAAAATCCCGCGAAAGACTCAATTCTTTTCTCGGTTTAAATCTAAGATTTGTAAAATCCCGTGAACGTCAATTGGTTTCAATCCACAACAACAATCACTTTACCCACTAAAGATCCTTGCATATCATTTCACATCACTTTTTCAATGTCGACTCAACAAGACATCAATGCTATTAGAGCACAACGACTAGCAAACACACATGATCCTTTGGCATTAATGGCAAACACTCAGACAGCGTTTCACCCAGATCACTCATCACTTATTACCTACATACAACTTCCACAACCCAACAACAACTTTGTCCAACAACCTTCATTCAACATGAACTACATGCAACAACCGATGCAAAATCCCAAAGATATCTCAGATCCCACAACTGCATTAGACATGGCACTTGAACTCATGTCAAGGCATTTCAGCTAAACAACATCACTCCAACAAACAACAACCCAAGGTGTTCATCAAACCCTTGCTATAGTTAGATTGCTCAATCGGGTATGAATATAGATCAAGACATGCATATGCTAATGGTTGATGATAATGTTGGGAACCAGTTTAGAGAGAATGCAGTGCAGAATGTAGGACATTTGGATGGGCAGAATGTAGTTCAGAATCAGGGTACTCAGAATGTTGGGAATCAGAATGGGCTTAGTGTTGTTCCAGGAATTGCAAATCAGCATGGGAATGGAAATGTTGTAGCAGCACGGGCTGAGGGTAATGCAAATAGGAATAATGGTAATCAGATAAGGTGTTACAACTGTCAAGGAGAGGATCATCTTGCCTGCAACTGCGTAGTAAAGCCAGGGAAACAGGATGCTGCTTATCTTTAAAAACAGATGCATATTGCTCTAAAGGAAAAAGCATGGATCCAACTCACTCAAGAGGAATTTGATTTCATGGTTGATGCAGGTGCTTATGAAGAGATTGAGAGAGTAAATGCCAACTGCACTTTAAAAGAGAATTTGCAGCAAGCATCGACATCGGGTACTCAGACTGACAAAGCTCCCGTCTACGATTCAAATGAATCAGTTGAGGTACATCATTTGGAAAATTGTTATGATAATGATATATTCAATATGTTTACTTAAGAAGAGCAATACACTGAGCTACTCGAGCCCATTCCTGAATCACACCAAGTACCACAGAATGATGGTAATGTTATTTCTAAGGTTTCTAGTATGGAACAAAGTGAGGGAACATTAGAATAGCATCCTGTTACTCCTGAGGAAACACGTGCTTTATATGATTCATTATATAATAATTTAGCTACTGAAGTTGAGAAAGTCAACTCGGTCAATCGCAAGTTAAGAGAAACTAATGCTGATTTGACCACTGAGCTTGCTAGATATAAAAATCAAGAAAAGTGTTTTGAAATTAGTCAAGAAATATATGACAAACTTGAAAGGTGTTATCAAAAGTCTGTTTATCAAGAACAATGTCTTACTAAAAAGATAAATGCGCTTCACTTAAGTTTACTTCAATTGTACCTCGCCTTGGTATGCGCAGTTTATCTCCTCAGGAACTAGATCGTCTTGCAAAATCACAATAATTCTTCGTATATATTTTATCAGAAAAACAAAATATAAAACTATAAAACTTATAAAGGCAAAATACAAAATCAAAAAATTTCAAAAATACTAAAATAATCTTCTCCGACATGTCTCTCGACAATCGATAACATTTGCGCATCTAGAAATGTTGATTAATATTAACACGGGTGAATAAATGAAGTTCGAGCGAGAGTTTCAAATGCTTTCAAAACATGTATTTTCAACTTTTTCTCTACGACTTCTAAGTAAATGTCAGCTTAGGACTCAGTCTCCAAAGAAAATAAAATGTCCATTTATCCTACACAACGGGAAGTTCATATCTTCTCGGTCTTGAGCAATGTCATACAAACATTCAAAGTTTTGAATGCTTAAGAGAAGCACTAAGGAAATGATACTTAATAAGATACATCTGACATCATTTTCTGTTGAGCATAATTTTTCAAGATATTTTCAAAAAGAAAAATTTCAAGTTCTTTCAAAATTATGTGCTCAACACACTCCCACTCCAAGTTTTCACTCTATTTCATAATTGAGGGGGAGTATAATAATTAGTTCATTCAACATGCACTTCTGTTCTCCCAAGACTTAGTTAGGCTAATGTGAATTCCAGACATTAACTTGTTTTTAATTCACTAATTGTCAAAAATTGTAACCACATATGTAACTTTTTAGGGGGAGAATAGTGATTAAAATGTGATCAATACAGATTAATAATGGATACTATTTTCAATCTATAAGTGTGTTCCCAAACCTCGCATGTGCAAAACTCTCTCATTATATGGTGCATATGTGTAGGGGGAGCTTTTTGGAAACTCTAGAAACTCTCAATGGGTCTTAAATAATTTCTTAGACACGTTGATTGATTTTTCCAAATGGTTTTATAGATCTTCATGGCAATATCCAAAGACCGACCAACTATTGTTTCTCAAAGAGTTATAAGGCGGTTAAGGTTAGGTATATTCGTTCCATGATCCAGCTAAAACCGAAGGGATCTACCCAGGAACACTCCACTTGATAGAGTAGAAGTCCTAGGTATGATTGAAAAAGGAGTAAAGTGAGAATAAGCGAATAGTGCCGACTGAGATGGAGCTAGTACTGGAACAGACCTAACAAGGTACTAGTCATGAAGTCTCGGTAAGCACTGAAGGGGTTGAAGAATGAAAAAGAATTGTAAGGATAAAGGGTGTAAAGAAAGAAGCCCTCCATATACTTACGCAAAAACCGGGTTAATACATCTGTTGTCAGAATCACAATGATGATTGCTAACATTGAAGAAAGTCATCATAGACCTAGTGATGCAATGCACAACCCTCCCTAGCCACTCAGAATTTCTTAAAAAGATTTATGTTTCATTTCTTACAGAGACTAAACACGTTATCTATTGACTTTCTCACTCCGAGTTAGTAGATATTGAAAAGGTGGTAGTCCGCTCTAGCCTCCGATCACTATGTTTGTGTTTTGTCTTTGTGGTATCGTTTTGGTTTTTTTGTGGTTTGTTTTGGTATTTGGGTTATTGTGTGGTTCTTTGGAGTGTCGTGTTTTGTTGTATTTTTGTTTGATTGTTGTAGGGTTTTTTTACGGTTGTTTTTGTTTTTTGGTTGTTTGTTTGTGGTTTTGTTTGTTGGTGCTTTGTTTGGTTTGTTGTTTGTGTTATCTTGGTTGTCGTTTTATGATGATGTTTGTTTTTGTTTGATTGGTTTTGATTTGTTGGGTTGGTAAGGTTTTTGTCGTTATTTTCTTGTCTGTTTTGGTGGTTTTTGTTTTTTATTGTTGAGCTTTTTTTGGTGTGTTGTTTGTGTTGGTTTGTGTTGGTTTGCTTTGGGTATTTTGGTTGTTTGTATGTTTAGTTTGGTTTGTATTTGTATTTTTGTATGGTTTGTTTGTTGGTGTTTTTTTTTGGTTGTGGTATTAGGTTTTTGTTTGTTGGTTTGTTTGGTTATTTGTATTTGGGTGGTGTGGGGTTTTCTTTTTTTTTTTTTGTTGCGGTGTTTGTTTTTTTTTGTGGGTTATTATTGTTTAAGTTATTTTTTGTTTTATCTTTTTGTTAGTTTGTTTTTCTTGTTTATCTTTATGGTTTTGTTTGTTTATATGGGTGTTTGTTTTGATTTGTGGTGAGTTTTTGTGATTGGTTGTTGGTGGGCTTTATGTTTTTTTTTGTAGGTTTTTTTGTTATTTATGGGGTTGGTTGTTTTCTTGTTAGTTTTTTTGGTTTCTTTTGTTATATTGGGGTTTTGGTTGTATTGTTTTTGGTTGGAAAGTTGTTTTATGGTCTGCAAGTTTTGTTTTTTTGGTGGGGTGTATATTTATGGTTTGTGTGGTTTTTTGGTGGGTTATTATATTTGTGTTGTGTGTTTGGTGTTTGTATTTTGTTTTTTGTGTGTTTGTTATTGTGGTATGGTGGTTTTGTTGGTATTGGTTTTTTTTATTGGTTTGGTTGTGGTTGTATGTTGTAGTTTTTCTTGGTGTCTTGGTTGGTTGGTCTTGTGGTGTTTTTTTTTTTGGGTTTTTGTGTGTTTTGGTTGTGGTAGAGTTGGTTTTGTATTGTTGTGCTGAGGGAGGTTGTCTTTAATTGTTGGTTGGGTGGGTCTTTTTGTTGTGTTTGGTTCGGTTTTTTCTTTTGGTGGTGTTTTTTGTGGTTTGGGTGTTTGTTTGTTTGGTTTTCTTTGTTTGTTTGTTTAGTTTTATCTTTGGGTTTGTGTCTGGATAGTTTGTGTTGTGTTTGGGTTGGTTTTTGTTTTATTGGTTTTGCTATTTGGTTGTATTTTTTTGTGTTGTGATGTTGTTTGTTTTGGTGTTGATGTTTGATTTATCTATTTCTTGTGTGTGGGGTTTTGTTGTTATGTTTTTGTTTTTTGTTCTTGATTTGTTTTCTTTAGGGTTTTTTTGTTTTTTTTTTTTTGTAGGATTGTGTTGGGGGGGCTTGTTGGTGTTTTTTTTTGTTTTGGTTTTGTGTTTTGTTGGGTATTTATGATTGTTATGTGTTTATACTGGTGTTTTTCGTGTGGTGTTCGTTTTTTTTTTTGTGGTTTTGTGGGTTTTTAGATGTTTTGTTTTTTTAAGTTATTTTTTATCGTTAGGTTTGTGTTGATGGTTGGATTTTGGGTGTTGTTTGGTTGGTGGGTTTGGTGTTGTTTGATTGTGATGTGGTGTGTTGGGTATTGTCTGTTTTTTTTTTTGTGTGGTTGTGTTTTTGCTTTTTGGGGGTGGATTGTGTGTTGTTGTAGTGATTTGGTTTTGTTATTTTAAGTTGGTGTGTCTTTTGGTTTTTTGGTGGTTTGTAGTGTTTTTTTTTTGATTTTGGGGTTGGTTTGTTGTAGGTGTTGTTTTGTTTGTTTTGGCTGTTATGGGTCTTTTGTGTTTAGTCCTTTTATTTTCTGGGTTGTTTCGTGTTGTGGTTGTTTGGGTTGTTGGGTGGTGGGTGTTTGATTGTTTCTGTTTTTTTGATGTTTGATGCGATTGGTTTTGTTTACTGGTTGTATATATAGGTTTCTCTGTGTTTATTCGTCTTTGTTTGGGGGTGTTGGGTGTTTTTTTGGGTGTTTGTTGTAGTGTCTGTTTTAAGCTGGGGTTGTTGGTTGTTTTTTTATGGTTTGTAGTGGTCATCTTTTTAGATTCTTGTTGTTTTTTGGGTTGTTTTTTGTTTTTTTGTTTCTTATTGCATGTTGTGGGCTTTTGGTTTTTTTTTTTGGTTTTTTGTTTTAGTTTGTGTGTTTGGGTTGTTGTATAGTGGTTTATTCTAGGTTGATTGTGGTTGTTTGGTTTTTTTGTTTGATTGGGTTTGGATGTTTGTTATTTTGTATGTTTGATTGATTGTTTATATGGTTGGTTGTTGTATTGTGTTTGTTTTGTTTGACTGGATTCTTGTTGTGTTGTTAATGTTGGTTTATTATTTGGTTATTGGTCTGGTGTGTGTTTGGTGTTTGGTGTTTGTTTTGTTTTGTATGTGTTTTGTTTTGATTTGTGTTGTTGGGTTTATGGTTGGTGGTGGGTGAAATTTTTAGTTTTTTTTGGTATTGTTTTTGGATATGGTTGTATGTTTTGTTTGCTAGGATTGGTTTGTTGTGTTCTATTGTTGTTGTGTTGTTTATGGGGTTTTGTTTAAATTTTTGTGGTGGTGTGTGGTATTTGTTGATGTTATTGGGTGGTTCTCGGTATAGTGGGATGGTTTGTGTTTGGTGTTTGTTGTTTGTTTTTATTTGTTTTAGATTTGTTTTGGTTGTTTTTTGGTGTGTTGTGTTAGGTGTTGTTGTTGTTGTGTGGGTTTTGTGTTTTTTTTTGGTTTTGTATTCTGTGTGATTGGTTACGTTGTTTATTTGTTGTTTGTTGGATTTAATTTGGGTTTTTGATGGTTGCTTTTTGTTTATGAATATGTGTGTGTTTTGATGTAGGCGGTGGTGGTTGTTATGGTTGTTGGGTTTGTTTTTGTTTTTGTTTTAGTTTAAGTTTCCTTGTTGGTTAGAATGGTTGGTGTTATTTTTAGTGAGGTTGGGGGCTGTGCATTTTTTTGTGTGTTGTATTTTGTAGGTTCTTGGTTTGTGTTAATTGGTTGTGTTTTTTGAGGTTATCTGTGTCGGTTTGGGTTTGTTGCTTGGTTGAGGTTTCGTTTGTTCATGATTGTTGTTGTTAGATGGGTGAGTGTGTTATTGGTTTGGTTGTTTTATTGTTTATCTGTGTGGTTGTGGTTGTTTGTGTTGGTGTTTGGTGGTTGTATGGTTTGGTTATTGTTATGTTCGTTTTTTTTTTTTGGTGTGTTGTGGTTTTTTTGTGTTTATGTGTGGGTTTTTGTGGGGTTTCTGTTTGGTTTTTTGGATTTGTTCTATTTTGTGTTGGGGTTATTGGGATATTTGTTTTGTGTCTTGTTCTTGGTTGATTGTATTTTGTTGTTGGTTTTTTATGAGTATGGTTGGTTGGATGTTTTTTTTTGTGTTATGTTTTGAGGGGTGTTGTGTATTTTGGGTTGTTTGTGGTTTGATTCAATGTTGTGTTCATATGTGTTTTAGGTTTTTGTTTGTGAAGTTAATTAAGTGGTTTAGGTGTTGTTGTTCTTTTGGGGTTAGGGTTTTTTTAATATGGTTTTTGATGTTGTTTTTGTCTGAGGGGAGGTGGTATTCGTAGGGGGTGGGTTCTTTTTCTTTTTTTGATTGATTTTTGTTGTGGTTATGGTATTTTGGTATTTGGTATTGTGTTGTTTTTGGTTAGGGTTGTTGGTTTTTTTTGTAGGTCTGGTTTTGTATGTTGCTATATTGGTTGTTTGCCTGTAATTGCGTTGTTTGTGATGGATGTGGTTTGTTGTTGTTGGTGTTTTGTTGGGTTTTTTTGATGGTTGGTGGTTTGTTTTTGTTTTGTTTGTTTGTTGTTGGTAGTTGGGTTTGGGTGGGTTGTGTGTGTTCTGTTTGTGGTGGGGTTTGTTTTGTGTTCATTGTTTATTGTGTTTGTGCTTTGTTGTTGTTTTTTGTTTTTTTTGTATAGGTTTGTATTGTTTTTTTGATTTTTTTATGTCTGTGTTGTTGTGGTTGTTTTCTTGCGGATGTTGTATTTAAGTTGTGTTTCTGGGTGTTGTTGGTGGTTTTTGATTTTTTTTGTTTGTAATTTTGTGTTTTTTTTTTTTTATGTGGATTTTTGCGTCGTTTTGTGGTTGTTATTAGTTGTTTTTATGTGTTTGTAGGTTTATGTTATATTTGGTGTGTTTTTGGATTATTTTGTTGGTATTGTGTATTTGTTTTGCTGGTGTGTGTATTTGTGTTTTTGTCTGTGCTTTTTTGGTGGTTGTGGGTTTGTGTTTCTTGGTATTAGTTGGTTGTGTTGATGGTGGGTGTTTAATGTTCGTGGTTTGTTTATATTAGGTGTTGTCGGTGGTTGTTTTGCTGGGGTTTTTTGTTTGGTTTAGGGAGTTTGTCTGTTCGTTATTTTTGATTATTGTAGGTGTTGGTATGGGTTGAGTTGTTTTTGTGGTTTTTTTGTTTTGCTGATTGGGTTTTTGTGTGATAAGTGTGCGCTTTTTGTTTTTTGGTTTTGGTAGATATTTTTTTGGGGGTAATTGTGCATGTTTGGTTGTGTTGTTGTTTTGTGATTTTTGGTAGATTGTTTGGGGTTGTATGTGGTTTTGTTTGTTATGTTATGTCTTTAGTTGTTCTTGGTGCGTATGGGTTAATGTGTGTTGTGTTTTTATTGGTTTTTTGATGTCTTTGTTTTGTTTGTTGTTTGTGGTTGGTTGTTCTTTGGTGTTTTTTTTTTTGATTGGGTTTTTTGGTTTTTTTGGTTTTGTATGTGATGGGGGTATGTAGTTGTCAGTTGGTTATTTATTTTTTTGTATTTGTTGTTACTTGGGGGGGAGGTGGTGGGAGGGGTATTTGTTGTTGTGTGTGTTTTGTTCTGTATGGTGTTTTGATGTTGTTTTTAGTTGGTGTTTTGTTGATCTTTTGGTTGTGTTTTTGTTTTATGGTGGGTTGTTGTTTGTGGTTTGTGTTTTGTGTCCATTGTTATGTTGTGGTTATGTTGTTTTTTTGGGTTGTTGTTTTGTTTTATAATGTTGATATGTATTGATTGTAGTTGGTGAGTCTTTGGTGGTTGTTCATTTTTTGGTATTATGTTTTTTGTTTTATGTTTTTTTATTTGTTTTTTGGTTGTTTTGGTTGTTGTTATTTTTTCGTTGTGTGTGGTTTTAGTTGTTTGGTTGATGGGGGGGGTTTTTGGTTTGTGTGTGGTTGTGTTGTTTTTTGTAATTGTGTTATGGTTTCTTGTTATTGTTGTTTATTTTTTTTGATTTGTTTTTGGTGGTTGTAGTGTTTGGTGGTTTTTTTGTTGTTGTAGTTTTGAGTTGGGGGGGTGGTGTTGTAGTAGGGATTAGGTTTTTTGTGTATGCTTGTTTGTTTTTTTGGTTGTATAGTTTTTTTCTGTGTGGTTTGTTGTTGTTTTATGTGGTGGGTTTGTTGTTTGTTTTTTGTGTTTTACTGTCTTGAATTGTTCTTTGTTTGTGTTTGGTGAATGTTTTTTGTGGTTTGGTGTGGATTGGTTATGGTCGTTGTAGTTATTCTGGTGTCGTGTTGAGTTTTGTTTTTTATTGTGTTGGTTTGTTTTTGTGGTTCGTTTTTTGTTTTTTTGGTTGGTTGTTTCTGATTTTAGTTATGTTGTTAGAATGGTTTTTTGTTTTGGTTGGTTTTTGTTTGTTCTTTAATTTGTTTTTTTTTGATTGATTGTGTTGTTGTATTTGGTTTTTTTGGGGTGTTGGGGTTGGGTGTTGTTACTTTGTATGTGTTTCGGTGTTGTTTACGTTGTTTTAGTTGTTTGTGTTGTATTTTATGGGTTTTTTTATTTGCGTGTTTGTTTGATTTGGTTGTTTTTTGGTTTGGTGATTTGTTTTTTGGAAGTTGGATTTTATGTTGGTAATTATTTGTTTGTTTGTAGTGTGGTTGTGTTGTTTTGGTTTTCTGGTTGTGTTTTGTTGTTGGGTTGGTTTGGGGTTTGCATGTTTTTGGTTTGTGTTTGGTGTTTTTGTTGTCGTTGGGTTTTGTTGGTTTTTGTGTGTTGTGTGTTTGGATTGTTAGATTATTTTGTGATGTGGTTTTGTATTATTGGTTTATTGTTGCATGGTCGGTGTTTTTTGAGTTTGTTGATTTGAATTGTTGTTCGTGTTTGGTGGTTTGGTTGCTGTGGTTGGAATTTGTATATAAGGTTTTGTCGTTTGAATCGGTTTTATGGTTGTCTTATTTTGTTTTTTTTTTTTTTGGGTTGTTTATATGGTTTATAGTTTTTTTTTTGCTGTGATTATTGTTGTTGATTGTTTTGTGTTTTTATGGCGGTGTGGTTTGTATGATGTTTTTGGTGTGTGATGTTTTATTTTTTTTTTTGTGTTTTGGGATGGTGTTGGGTGTTGTGTTGGTTTTCGCTTGTGTTAGTGATTCTTTGTTTTGAGAGTGTTTTGTTTTGATGTTTGTGTGTTGTTGTGTGTGTGATTTTTTGTTTGTTATTTTATATGTTGTGTTTTTGCTTGGTGGGTGTGTTGGTTGTGGTTTTGTATTTTAGGGTAGTTTGTGTGTTATGGTGGGTGTTTTTGTGGTGGTTATTGTGTTTGTGGTTGGGTTTGTTTTGTTGGTTGTTGTGTTGTTCTGTGGTGTGTTGTTATTGTTGTGTATTGTGTTTGTTTTGGTTTTTTGGTTGTGTTCTGTGTTTTTTTTTTTTGGTTTGTTGTGTTTGTTGTTAGTTGTTGGGTGGTTTTTGTGTTATTTGATTGTGTTTCTGTTTTGTGTGTTGTTTTGTTTTTGTTGTTTATGGTGTTGGTTATGGTTGTTATGTATTGTTGTTTTTGTCTGGTTTTGTTGGTCGTGTGTGTTGAGTTTGTTTTTTTGTGGCTGTTGGTTTGTTGTGTTGTTGTATTGTGTGTGTATTTTGTGTCTGTGGTTTTGGTTTTTTTTGTGTTGTTTTGTTTGTGTTGGTTGCGGATGGTGTTTTTGGATTATATGTTTTTGGTGTCTTGTTGTATGTATTTTCTCTTTTTTTTTTTTTGTTGGTATTTGGTTTTATTTTGGGGGGTTGTATGTTTTTGTTGGATTGTTGGGATTTTTTAGTTTGGGTATTTTTGTTTGTTGGGGGGTGGTTGGTGTGTTGTTGTTTTGTGTTTATTGTTGTGGTTTGTGTTTTTGGGTGTTGTTTTTTTGTTTTTGTGGTTGTTTGTATGATTTTGTTGTTTATTATTGTTGTTATTGTTGTTGTTCATGTTTTTTTTATGTTTGGTTGTGTTTGTAGGTTCGTGTGGTTTTTTATTTATTTGGTTTTTTTTGTCGGTTTTGTTGTGGTTGGGGAATTCTGGCTGGTGTTGTTATTATTGTTTCTTATTGTTGTTGGGTTGAGTAGGTTTTGGGTTTGTGTTTTTAGTGTGTTATGTGTTCGTGGTTGGCGGTTGTAGGTTTTTTGATTTTGTTTTTGTTTTTTTTGTATGTTTTGGGGTTGTTAGTTTTATTTGTTGTTGTTTTAGTTTGTTAGTTATTTGTCTTATGGGCTTGGTGGTTGTTATGTTTTTGATGGTGGTTGGTGTTGGGGTGTGTTTTGTTGTTTTGTGCTTAGTGTGTTTAGGTTCTTCTTTAGGGTGTGTGTTGTTATTTGGTAATTGGGTTTTAGTTGTTGTTGGTTTATTGTTGTTGTATGTGTTTGTTGTTGTTGGGGGTATAGGGTTGTGGTTGTGGTTGTCTGTTTCGTGTTCGGATGGGATTTTTTGTGTTGTTTGTTATTTTTTGTTTTTTTTTTGTGTGCTGAATTTGTTTTTTGTTTTTGTTTTGGGGGTATTGGTGCTTATTGTGTTTTTTTGTGTGTTGTGTTTTTTTTGTATTGGTTTATGGTGTGATTGTTTTGGTTTTTGTATGTTGTAGTGTATTGGTGTTGGATTCTTGATGTTATTTTGTTCTTTTGTTGTTGTGTTTTTGTTTTGTTGTTGGTGTAGGGTATTTGTTTTAGTGTTGTTTATTTTGGTGGTGTAATTGTGTGTTTGTGGTTTTTGGTGTGTGGTATAGTATGTTGGTGATTTTTGGAATTTTTTAAGGTCTTTTATTCTTTTGTGTGTTTAAATGTTTTGATGATGTGGTAGGTGTGTTTTTTGAGGGTTGTTTTATCGTTTTGGTTTTTTCTTTGTGGTGGTGTTTGTTTTTTTTTTATGTATTTTTGTTTTTGTGTAGTATTGGGTGTTAGTTTTCCGTTATCTTGTTTTCTTTGTAGTGGGTGTGTATTGTGTGTCGGTGTGTTTTGGTTTTGTGTTTGTTTTGTGTTGTGCTTGTGTTGTTGGGTTTTTTGTTTTTGTTTTGGTGATTTGTGGTTTTGGTTGTTTTTGTTATTTGTTATTTTGTGTTTGATTTATTTTTTTCTTTGTTCATATGAGTGTTTTTGTGGTTTTTGTTTTGTTATGTTTATTTTTTTTTGGGTTGTTGTAGTTGTTTGTTCTGGTGGTTGTATTGTTGTTTTTTATTTTTGGTTTTGGTATTGCTTTGTGATGTTTCGTGTTTGTTTGTTTTGGGTGTAATGTTTTAATATTTTTGTTTTGTTGGTTGTTTTGTTTGTGTGGTGTTTTGTGTATGGGGTTTTCCTTGTGTTTGTTTGTTTGGGTTGTGTTTTTATTTTATCGTTGTGTTATTTGTGTTGATGTTTAGTTGTGTTGTTTGTGTGTGTATTTGTTGGTGTTTGTTTTTTGCTTGTTAGATTTGTTGTGGTTTATGTGTTGATGTGTGTTTTTTTTTTTGTTTGGGTTGTGTTTGTTTTTGAGTGTGAATTTGGGTGTTTGTGCTTTTGTTTTTTTAGGTTTCGGTTGCGTGTTTTTTGTAGGGTTATGTGGCATTTGGTTTGAGTTGATTGGTGGTTGGTTGGGTATTTTTGTTTGTGTTTTTTATTGTGGTGTTTTGTTTTTTTTTTTGTGGTGTTGTTGTTTGTTTGGTTGGTTGATGTTATTTTGTTGTTAGTTGTTGGTGGTGGTATGGTGGATTTTTTTTCTTTGGTTTTTTTGGTTGTTTTATGTATTGGGATGTTTGTTTGTGGGTTTGTTTTGTTGTTTTAGTGTTTTGATTCATTTATTTTTTTTTTTTTTATGGTTATGATTTTAGCTGGTTTTTTTAGGTGTATTTTTTTTGTTTGTAGTGTTTGGGTTTGTATTGTTTTTTTGTTTGTTTTGGGGGGGTTGTTGGTGGTTAGATGTTTTTTGTTTTGGTTGTTTTGTTTGTTGATTGTTTTTTTTTTTAGTTTTTTGTTGTTGTGGTTTTTTTTTGGTTTGTTTTGGTTTGTGGTTGTTTTGTGTGTGTTTTTTGTGTTTTGTTTGTGGTATGTGTTGGTTTGTGGTTATGGGTATGTTGTTTGTGGTAGGGTTTATTTTTTGTTGTGTTGTGGTTTGTGGTTTTGGTTTTGGTTTATATTTTTTTGATGTGTTGGGTTGTCTCAATTGGGTTTTTTGGATTCATTTTGTTTTGGTTGTGGTTGTTGTGATGTGTTTTGTTTTTTGTGTTTTATTCTTAGTTGTTTATTTATTATTCGGTTTGTTTGGTTGGTTGTTTGTGGGGTGATTGTACAGGTTTTTTGATGTTGTATGGTGTGTTTGTTGTATTGTTGGTGTGTATTTTTGTTTGGATTGTTTTGTGTGGGGTGATTATTGTTTTAGTTGGTTGGTTGGTTCTGTGGGTTTTGTTTTGTTTTTATGTTTTGTTTGTAGGGTGTTGTATGGTTTTTGTTGGGTTGGGTTTTTGTTCTATTGTGTTGTTGTATATTTTTTGTGTTGTATTTCATTGTTTTAGTTATATGGTTGTCTGTTTGTTTTTGTTGTTGTATGTATGGGTTTTGGGGGGGTGTTTGGGTTTTTTTTTGTTGGGTTTTTTGTTGTTTGATTGGGTTTGTTTTTAATTGTTTTTGTGTATGTTGTTTTAGTTTCATCGTTTTGTTTGAAGTTTTGTTTGTGTTTTGTTTTTTTGTTTGTGTTTTGGTTGTCTGTTGTTTGAGGGTGTGGTGTGTTTGATGTTTTGTGGTGGTGTGTGTTAGGGTTGGTTTGGATTGTGTTTTAATGGTTGTTACTGGTTTTTGTTGTAATGTTTGTTCTTGTATATGTTTTGTGTTGTCTGGTTGTATGTTGTTTGCGTATCTTGTATGTGGGTTTATATGTTATTTTGTTTTTTTGTAATTGGGGTATTGGTTTGCGTGTTTATTTGGGGTGTTGTTTTATGGGGTTTTGGTTTATTTATGTTATTTGTCTTTGTGTTGGTTTTTTTTATTGTTATGTTTTGTGTGTTGTGGTTTTTGGGTTTGGTTGGTTTGTTTATGGGTTGTTTTTGTGTTTTGTTTTGTGTTTTATTTTTGTTTTGTGTTTTGTTGTGTTGGGTTTTGTTGGTTGTTTTTTTCGTTGTGGTGTATGTTTGTTGTTGGTGGTTGGTTTGTGTGGGTTGGTATTTTGATATTTTTTTTTGTTTGTTGTTGTTGTGTGGTTTGTTGGTGTTTTGTATGTTTCTGTTTTTGTAGTTGTGTTGTTTCGTTTTTTTTTTGTTGTGTTTTGTTTCAGGTTGTGTGTTGTTTTTGTACGGTTGTTGTGGGTGTTTTTGATATGTTTTTTTTGTTTTTTTTGTTAGTGTTTGGGTGTTTTTGTATTTGGTTTGTTCGTTAGTGTTGAGTTATGTTGTTTTTGGTTGTTGGGTTTTATCTTTTATGTGGTTGTTTTTTGGTTGTTTTTTGTTTTGTGTTAGTGGTTATTGTTTTATGGGTAATGAATTGTTATTGTTGGTTTTTGGTGTGTTTTTTTGTTAATTGGTTTGGGTTGTGATGATGTGTTAGGTGTTTGTGTTTTTGTTGGTTTTTGTTTTGGTATTGAGTGAATGTGTGTTCTTTTTTTGGGTTGTGTTTGGTTTTTTGTTTTTTTTCATTTTCGTTTGTTTCCTTTGGGTTGGTTATGTAATTGGTTTTTGTTTGTGTGTTTGTGGTTGTTTAGTTTGTTGGATTGGTTTTGGTTTGTGTGTGTTTGTGTTTGTTTGCTGGTTTGGTGTATTTTGTGTTTTGTTGATGTTTGGTTTTGATTCGGTTTGATCGATTGTATTGGTGTTGTTGTTTAATTTTTTTATTGGGTTGTGTGGGTTGGTTTTGTGTGTTTTTTGTTTTTGGGGTTTTATGTTGATGTTGATTATTTATGTTGTTGTTGGTGGTGTGGTGGTTGTTGTTGTGTGTTTAATGTTGCGGTTTTTGTTTGGTTGGTGTCTTTTGTGATTATTTTTTTGTTGTGGAGTTTTTTTTTGGTTTGGTTTGTTTTTTTTGTTTAGGGGGGTTATTGTTTTTGTTTTGTTTTGATTATTTTGTTTTCATAAGGTTGTTGATGTGTTTGTTGTAAGTTTGTTGTGTTTTGTTATGTTTTTTTTGGGTGTGTGTGTTGTGTTGTGTGTATGTGTGGTTGTCTGTTTTGTAGTGTTGTTGTTGTGTTGGTTTGTAGTTTTTTGGTTGTATTGATGTTTTGTTGATTTTGGTTTTGTAGGGTGTGGTTGTGTTTTGTTTGGTTGTGGTTTGGTTTTGTTTTTCGATTTCTTGTTATTTATGTTGTTTTTGTTGTTGTTGTTGTTGTTTCTTCGGTGTTTTGTTTGTGTCGTTCCTTGATTTTTTATGTTTTTTTTTATGTTGTTTGTTGTGTAATTTTTTTTGATGTTTGTTTGTATGTATATTGTTTTATAAAATTTGTTTGTGGGTTGGGATGTGTTGCGGGTGGTGGTTTTGTTTGTGGGTTAGTGTTTTATGTGTTATGGTTTTGTTTGTTTTTGTTGGGTGGTGTTGGTTTTGGTTTATGTGTTGGTCTTTTGTTTTTTTTGTAATTCATTTTGTTTGGTTTTCTTTGTTTTTATGTTTATTGTTTGTTGGTTGATTTGTTCTTTTTTGTTGGTATTTTGATGATTTGTGTTTGGGTTTGTTTGTGTGTTGTTGTTTTTTGATTTGATTTTTATTTTTTTGTTTTGATTTAGTATGTCGGTGTTGGTTGTGTTTTGGTTTGGTTGTTTTTTGGTTAGTTCTTTGTCGTATTTTGTTTTTTTGTTTCTTGGTTTAGGTTTTTTTTGGTTGTGTTTTTTTTGGGGTTTGTGAGTTTATGTTTTTGATGGTTGTATTTTATTTTTTGTGTGTGATTGTTTTGTGTGGGTTGTTGATGGTTTTGTAATTTTTTATTTGGTTTTGTGGTTTGTTTTTTTTAGTTTTGTTGTGATGGTTTCTGTTATATTGTTTGTTGTTGGGTTTGTGTTTGGTGTTATTGGTGTTTTTGTTTGTTTGATGTGGTGTATTTATGTGTTATGTTTGTTATGGTTGTTTGGTATGTTGGGTTATGGTTTTTTTTGTTTTATTTTGGTTTTGTGTTTTATATGGTTGGTTTGGGTGTCAGTTGTTTTTAATTTGTGAGTATGAAAGTTTTAATAATAAAACAAAAAAATAATCACAATAATTTAAAAAATATTTAAATAATATTTTATTAATAAAATTTAAAAATAATTAATTAATAAACATATTACGTAACAAATAAACAATTATAAAATATTTCAAAATTCAAAAATTTATCTATTAACATACAATTAAAAAAATTTATTTTAATAATAATTAAATTATACAAAAAAAATCAATAATAAAAATAAATAATATATAAAAATAAAAAAATTAAATATAAAATAATAAAAAAATTATAAAAATATAAAAATACAAACACAATATAAAATAATAAGAAAATTATGTACATAAATATAAAAAATTATAATCTATCCGGTAATTAATAAGATTATTTGATATGAAGCTAACATCATGGACCCAGTGATGCAATGCACAACCCTCCCTAGCCACTCAGAATCTGTCAAAAGATTTTGTTTCAATTCTCACGGAGATCAACACGTTTCTATCGGCTTTCTTATTCGAGATCTGTTGATATTAAAAGGTGGCAGTCCGCTCCAGCCTCTGATTACCAAATAACAAATGTACACTTATAGAGTCTAGAGCCAACGAGATTAGGCGTATATTTTCAAATTTTTTTATATAAAAAGTCCAATCCGATTAATCCTCGATTAATCCCCGCCTAACCGATTAATCGCTAGGCGGTACCTGACAGCCTAGCTAGCACCTAGCGATTTTTGCAACCTTGCTCTTTAGTATTCACAATGACGAATGGAAATCCTTCCAGTGTCATCATCAAATAGCACTGCGGTAGGTAACTTACGAGATTCTATATGAATCAAGCTTGTGTCAACTGGATATCGATAAAGGTCCAATATATGAATTGACGACTCAATCAAAAAGATAGTAACTATCTGATTCACTCTTATCGTGTTGTCTGCTTTGAGAAGTTCCGGTAATGAGAACAAGCAAGTATGGTGAATCTAATACATCTATGTTAGATGATCCAACACTTCAAGCTAGAAACCCCATCAAGGAGATTCTTCTCAAATTGAATCTACCTGATCACAGGTACAGTATTATACACTGTAAAACGGTCCTCACAGAACCGGAGGTTAATGTAACCGAACTATGACGAAAGACAAATCCATATTCGTCTATATCTGCTGTTTATCGCTATCATTAATTTTCAGGTATAAGTGACGGCGTTACAACCTCATTCTAGCTGAGTTAAGATTCACCACTTCATGCTCAATCGACAAAGATAAATACATCATGAAAGCTTAAGTACATGTGTCAAAGTATTTCGCAATCTCTGATGTACAAGCACTTCCTCAAAAGAACATTATCGACAAGATTGCCAGACAATAACAAAGATATATCTTACAAGTGGATCAAGTACTACTCCTTCCATTATGTGGTACAAGTAATCATGTCAAAGAAAATATTGAGGGAGATTGTTAGCAAGCTTTCAAGACCTTGAGTATGAGGGTGGAGACACAAGATCGCAAGGCGGCATAAAGATTCAAGGATAAAGATTCAGAGATCTTAGTAGTCAAGACAAATCAAGGCTAAAGACCACGATAGCAATATTTTGTCAAAGTATATCACGTTAAAGATCAAGATCCATGATCACAAGCATATAAAAGGAACTTCAAAAGAATTTCCAAGACAACAAGGTTCCAAGACTAAAGAACAAAACATAAAGTGAAGCCTTAAGACTAATGGCCACCCCTTAAGGGGAGATTGTTAGACCTAGTTTTATGTGAAGTGATGGCCATAAAGACTCCCAAACCTTGTATTAGTCTAGTAAATGTTCCTAGGAATTCTATAAGCTAATTGGGCCTAGTTACGGGCTTTAAAGCCCATTAGATATCAAGCTCGGCCTTGGAAGCCTACTTAAACCCAAGGCTGGCCCAAGTACTTTACTATATAAATCCCTCTCCTTATGTGGAGAGGGTGTTGCTCATTTTTCCTTTCATTAATGTGTAGCCATTTCTTTTTGTTATTTCTCTCTCTAAACTCATATCTCTATCTCTAAATTTGCAAGTAATTTCGTATGTGATCTTAGTGAAGTGATAAGGATTACATTAACGATACAATTGGTTATGATCAAATTAATAGAGATATTATATTTGATGATCCAAATGTAAATGTTAATAGTGGCAGTGTTGAACACGATTATAATGCTTATGCTTCATATGAATCAGAACAATTAGCTTGAAATGCATATAAGGAAGTTAAGAAACAACAAATAATTGCTAACAAAGTTAAACAACAAAACACAACTTTAACTAAACAACTTGAGCAATATAAGGAAAAGGTTCAGGGTTTTGAAATGACAATAGAAAATAACATTAATTTCTATAATATATTCATCGAAGCTGATCGTAAAGCAAACCGGCTTAAAACAAACCATTAAAATCAATTTATTTGAGATAGGGATAAGATTAGAGTTTTGGAACAAGAATGAGATGCTTTACAATTGTCTGTTTCAGAACTAAGAAACTAGATTTTGGAACTTCAAAATACACAAACTGTTTTGAAACGTCAGATGAATGAAAATGAAGATAAATATCTTGACACAGTTCTGGATTTGGAAGAAAAGGTGAAAATAAATGAAAATGTAGTAATAAAAACGAGTCAATCTATACAAGGTATGTTTATTCTTGGACCAAAACCTTTGTCATTTTATGATGCAAAGTTAAAACATGGTTTGTGGTATGAAAATCTTTATACACTCGAAAAAGCAATTTCTCAGAATCAAAAGTTATACCATGCTTCATGCTTTAATGATTCGAAAATACATGTAAAAGCTGGTGATACCGAGGAAATACTTAAGGATGCGATCAAGAGTCAAATCAAAATGGAAAATAAATTAAAAGATCCAATTGCTATTGAGAAAAAACAAAATTTTCTTACAATTGATTATAACAAATTAAATGCTCTTTACGAAAACTTTGTTCCACAAGTTGAACTATCTGCTGAACAAAAATATTTCTCATCTGCTTCTATAACCTCTGAAATTCATTCAAATGCAAGTATATCGAAATCACCTCATGTGTCAAAATCACCTCCTGCATCAATGCCAAGTTCAAGTAAGCTGATAAAGAATTTAGACAAAATGGAAAATGACTTTAATACATTGTTTATACTTTTGAAATACGCATCTACTCGTAAAAGCATTTTCTTTACGAACCCAGAGGAAATATGCTTAAATAAATTTTGTTAAAAAGAGGTGAAACCAATTCTTAATAACTTGTAGTTGAATTTCGAAATATTTTGAAAAGACTTTCCAGAAGAAATAAAAGCAATAATGGATGTTTTTGAATCAACATAAAGTGATCTTGATGCAACATGGAAACAATATGAGTTTTTGAATGATCAACTTTTGGAAGAAAAACTCAAGCATGAAATCAAATGTTGTATGTTGATGAGTCATGAATGTGTAAACAATAATGTGCAAGATGAAATTGAGAAAATTAAGAGGGAATCCATTGAAATCCAAGAGTGTATACAAACACGCATTAATATTCTTGAATATGATGTTCAAAGATGTCAAAAACAAAGTCTTGATTTTGAACTACAATTGCAACATGAAAAACAAAAAACAAAATGTACATCTTCTTTAAAAACTATGTGTGAAACCTCTTGGATATTAAAAATAGAAAAACTTAAGAATGAGAATGTGTCTTTGATATTTCAAGTGCAATCATTAATAAAAGAACGAGAAAATATCAAATTGGAATATCAAAAACTTTTCGACTCAATAAAAAAGACACAAACTCAAACTCAAACTCAAGGAGAAATCAATGAATTGATTGAGAATGTTAATCAAAAGACATACGCATATGAGGATGTGCGTGCAAAGAATCAAGATCTTTTGATAACAATCTCCGAGCTAAAAACTATGTTAAAAAATATAGAAAAAGGTAAGTATGTAAATACTAAGTTTGACAAAACTATGGTTTCGAATAAATTCTTTGTGTTACACCGCTAAATAAACAAGCTTATCAAAAGAAAATCTTTGTTCCCAACATAGAAGAGAAGCATGTTTTGCCAAAAACAACCACTTTACAGACTTCACCTACCAAAAAGAAACAAATTGATAAAAACATAAAAGTCATAGCATCGGGAATGTACAAGTTTAACAGTAAAAAACAACCAAGAAGTACATACTGTAACACCCCCAAATTGGGTCGCAGCGGAATATGGGTCTGAGAGTGTTACTTCATAGATCAATAGCATAAGATATATATGAGAACGACCATTTAAAAGTCGTTTAAAACCGATACATTGGATTTAACAAATTGTTTGTTACAAAAGCCCGAAGCTTCAATCGTTCGTTGTTCAAAATACAAAGATTCTAGTCCATAACAAATATTTCCCCAAAATGTAATGCAACCAAATCTTTAATGCATATGACTTCCAAAATACCAACCACCAATGTATCCCTTGGTCTGAGCCATCGAGATCCTCCTGAGAAAAAACACCATGCTTTAAAACGTCACAATAATTTGGTGAATTCCTAGGTTTTGTAAAATTAAATGGCCGGACACAACGAGATTTCTCAAGTGTATGATAATGCAACAGAATCAAACAATCATAAAAATGTAATACGTTTCCTAAGCTCATGACACTTGAAGCTCGACTTAATGAATTGTGAATTGCAACATAAATTGCCAACATTGCCCGAGATGATGTTCTAACCTGAAACACCCCAAATCCGACATGATATACGTTCGTTTGTCCAGTGATAGCTAATCATCCGAACGGGGATGTCAATCCCAAATAGATCTATTCATAACATTCGCGCTTACACAGTAATTGACAGTTCATGATTGTGGGCTCAGAGGGTTATTGCTACTTAGGAAAACACGTAATCATAATGTAAAAATGTCCACTTGTGTCCAATTGTAAAACAAGCATGTTTCTCACCCCAAAACTTGTAAATCATAGAAATCGTAAAAACGTGGGGCTATGAACTCACCTCGTGTAAATGAATCAACAAAATATATCAGATGCATGAAAAACGTCACGTAAGTGTCCGTGTGCAACCTAATCAATTATAGGTCGTATGAGTACTAAGTACTTTGAATAACTAGTACCGTATATAATTCTATATAGCTACATCACCATCTAATTATATTTGAGAAATAATATTTATAAAGTTAAAATGTTTATAAATATTTCCTTCGTAAAAATGTCGTAACTTTCTCGTTTTGAGTCCGTTTTGTACGTTCTTTACGTCCACGCTTTCGTATTATAAAGATACATCAGAATAATACATTTTAATATTTTTAACCCTCTGGTGAATAGTGATTTTTACTGTTCATGCACTTTATAAAATTATTTTTATAAATTTAATTCTCGTAAAAGTCATATCTCATCGTTTTAACTCTGATTTTAGCGATTCTTTCGAGCACGTCTTTCTAATTAAAAGTTCTATCTAACTAAAATATTTTCCAAAAAGTTTCTCAGATGAACAGTAATTTATTTTTTATAAAAGTATTTATTATCATAAACATGAAAAATCCATAACTCCTTCGTTATTGATCAAATAATTATGATTCTTAATGTTTTGGAATCCTAAAAATATTAACTTTATGTGAAAAATAATTATATATTTTTATCAGATGTGGAAAATAATAAGTTTTTATAAAATTATCGTAAACTTGCAAATGGCGTATCTTCTTCGTTATAGCTCGAATTCTCGAGTTCTCTATATGCCTACGATCGTCATAACATGTAGTATTTTATAAAAATTTAAAATAAATTCCTTATTTTCGTAATTAAAACAGAATGTTTGGATATTTTGGTTAAAATGTGTTTAAAAACTTGTTTTTATAAGTTTTTAGTTTAGTAACTTTGTTACAAGTCTTCTACAACACCTATACTACAAGTCCCATATACTTTAGGTCTTTTAGTACATATTTTGTCCAAGAATATCAAGTGCTTCACATTTGTTTATCCATAAACTTCAATAAATAAACTTTTAAACAATTATTTTATATATACCTTTATAAATTAATCCATATAGCATTTGACAAGGTATATTAAACCATGATCAAGTGTAAAAATCCATTTTATATGTTAATATATATCCTAGATGATGATTTACTATATAAACATCATATACACATAAAATCACAAATGTAAAGAGTGTAGGGTTTCTAGATGACCTTATGATGAAGTATGATGAAGAGTAACAAGATCAAAACCCTAGTTTAGAATCAAAACCCAAGCTTCCAAGACTATAAAACCCTAACTTTCCAAGAAACCCTAATCTTAAACCTTCTTGATTAAACCCTTGTAAATGCTAAACCAAGCCTTCAATACACCTTAGAATACCTTAAATATGATGCTAGAACACTTGTATACTTAGTAGATAAAATTATATAGATTGTGTATGTATGTTGTATGTTAGCCGTGGCTAGGGGAGAGCAACAAAGAGATATGTAAAGTTTTTCTTGCTAAGGTAATGAGTGTGTGTTATCTCTTACTAGTATAAGACTTTATATACTACATAAGGCTAGTCAAAGTTACTATTAGGGAGTGGTCAAGACTAGTGAAACATGGGGAGGGAAATAAGGAAGATATTTAGTCAAGTTACTAGCCATGGTACTAAGTTTTAATTAGTTCTAAGTTGTACAAGTTTAAGTTGATAGAATGTGTGCTCATGGTTCTTTAGAATAGGAATTATCCCACAAAAATTTTGGTAGGGGGGGAGAACTAGTTGATCTTTGATATCTTAGATATTTTATGGTGAATTTTTAGCATTACTTGAAGTATTACGATGCATATATTAAATGTAGATGTATAACTTGTAAAGTGTATGCTTTGGTTTGGTTCTTTCATGTATAATTCGGCTAACAAAACAAATATCGGTGAAGTATTATAAAACTTTAGCTATTGGGTATAAAAATGGGTATTTGTTGAAGCGTAGAAAAGTTTTGGTGGTTCTGTGAATGCCTAAATGTCTTTTATTGCAAAACGTAAACACTTTACGTAACCAATAAACATAAAATGTGCAAAGTTAATAATTATCTAACACTTGCTTGACATAAACTCTTAATTGTTTGATGGCCGTTTACGTTGAATGATACTTTTTAGCTTACGCGATTTAACTTAACGATTAAAATTAAAAGCAAACGCGTACGAGACTAAAAATAAATCATGAAATAAATGAAATCGTTAAATGACCTGAAAACACGAGGTGTCATAGTCTTCCCCCGTTAAGTGAGCCTTGTCCTTAAGGCTTAAGACGCGACACTTGAAGACGAAGCGGTTTTTGTGAAGAGATGTGGATATTTCTTTCGAAATTAATCCTCACGTTCCCATGTAAACTCAGGACCTCTCCTAGAGCTCCATCAAACCTTAACGATTAGAATACGGATTTGTTTCAATCATTTAACTTCACGATCCATGATCTCTATTGGTTCCTCGACAAATTGAAGCTTGTCATCAATATTAAGTCCATCCAACGGAACGACTAATGGTTCGTCGGCATAGCACTTCTTCAAGTTAGATACATGAAACGTATTGTGAACCCTTCTCAGCTCTTGAGGAAGCTCAAGCTTGTAAGCAACGGCTCCAACCTTAGCCAATACCTTGCAAGGTCTAACATATCTAGGGTTTAGCTTTCCTCATTTATAAGAGAACCTAGTTCGTGGGGGGGGGTCAGTATTTGATGATAATGTTCTAATGGTTTACAAAATATGACACAAACACAAAAAAATAAGTATACTGGACACGAGAACACAGTCATAATTACTACATAAAGTACAAGTTTTATACAATATATACCACCCAAGAAGTACTAAACTACGGAGAGGATGTCATCATTCGGTTCTCTATAGAAGTCTGTAGTCTCCTTCTCGTATTCTTCCACCAACAAAGCTTTCTAAGTTCCAGAAGATTCTCCTAAACTTTAGCCTCTTCTTAATGGCAAACATGAACTGCTTGCTCTTGATCACATCATTTGTGGTCCAGAACCTGGTATTCATCCCCGGATTGATCTTGTTAACCTTGAATTCCTTTACCTGATAGTCCAAAGCTTTATCTATTTGTTGTAGAGTCCTGTCACTGAACTTATGGATTTCGTTGAAGCCGCAAGAGCTCTTCATACCAACTGCTCTAAACAGTACACTCTTGGGATTCAAGAATCTTAGTAGTCGTGCATGAACTCGAGACCTATAGCTTCCCAGCCAAGGTTTGGTGAGGTTCAGCTGAGTCTGTACTCTCGATGCCGAGCTGGAAGTCTTCTACCCTTTTTCTGATAACCAGATTCCTGATCCATAAGTTGACAGCAGTAGAGAGAATCTTCTTGTCCCGTTAGATGTCATAAATTTGAAAAACTACTCTCCCCCTCAATCAATGACCCGTTTTCTATTTAAAGAGTTGTAGTCGTTGCTGAGTGTGATTTTCAAACAAAACTTCCCACCAGAAAACTCACAATAATTTTTTGAAGAATCCATAAGACGGAAAATCATTTGGATAAAAAGAAGACTTCTCTTCTTGATCAAGAAATGATGCACTGAAGCGTACATTTTTCTTTTCTTTTAAGGAACGGGGCCTGAAAACTTTCTTCCTTTTGTTGTATTGAAATTTCAAGTGAAATACAATGTTTTTCAAGTTGTAAAAATTTGTTTGAAAGTTCATTATAAACTTCTTTTTCAACCATGTCATTCGTTTTGAGAAACTCAGCCTTAAGCAAAGGACTTTTTACTTGATCATGTTCAGCATCCTGGTCAATCTCTCCTCCCCTATGACACATATAGTGTTGAATCAGGAGTGTGTATTGTTGATCACCTTTTCCAACAGATATTGTCATAACTTGGTTCAGATTGAGTAGTATGTTGTTGTAAATTAGCACAGGACATTATGTTGAAAGTAGTCAAATGTACCTCAGCAGATGGCACTTGGTCATTTACTGGTCTGATATCTGCATCCACAACATGTGTGATATAAGTCCCTAAACTGCTTCTTGTAATATGCTCATCTGACTTTGTCCCACTGCATTCTGTAACAACTAAACTAGCATCTAATGCTTTACTCGAAACAACCTTACTCTCTCTTGACTGCATCTGTCCTTTTACCCCATCATCCTTATATCACGTTCTTTATGATGTGTTCTTCAAGCAACAGACCTTCCTTACCATAAGCCATTTGTAGGCATCGTGTTTTCTCTAAACTGTTTAACTTGGATTCCTATATTCAGCAAAAAGCTTCTCTGTCATTTCACTGTCATAATCCAAGAAGTGCTGCCAATCGATGAACTTCTGAAACTGATTGTTGAGCACCCAAAATGCAGCCATGGATTTATCTTCTTGGAATTCATCTTTGTCAAGCTGTCTTTGTAATTGATCCAAGTTAAGGGACATCGTACTTGTAAATCCATTAAACTTGACCAAAGGATTGTCATGAAAGCACGATCGGAATACTCCTCATGGATTTTGATTCATCGTATGAAAGAACCTGAAGAAATGAATGAAGTAGCCGAAAAGATGACAGCAACTTTCTTAGTAGTTTTACCTTGCATTTAGTTGCAACAAGTAGGCAATCTTCTCTCTTTAATGTCATCGAAGCTTTAGACATGATTGATTGAGTGGGTATGAATAATCCGTTGTATCGTACAATATTTTGATAGTATGTTAAAAGTGATGATTATTTGTTAGATTAGGTGATATGTTGTTTAATTATGATTTGGTTTGATTGAAATGAGTTTACGTAATGAAGATAATGTGACTTAGGCGAAACTCAGTGAAGAAGTAGACAAATCTCAGTGAAGAGTCTTAGACAAAACGCAATGAAGAAATTTTTTTGCCATAAATTCTTTCCATCAAAACGCAATAATGGTCTTCAACTTGGGACAAAATGCAGGGTACAAAACGTAGTGAGTAGGAGACAAAACGCAGTGAAATGTCTTAGACAAAATGCAATCAACCCTTGAGACAAAACGCAATCAAGGTTATAATTGGGCAGAGTTTCTCTTAGTCAAAACGCAATGAGGGTCTTCAACTTGAGACAAAACGCAATACATAAAACGCAACCTGCAGTGTTAACCAAAACGCAATACACAAAACGCAACTGACAAAACGCAACTGTTGTACTACACTAGAAGACAAACCGCGGTGTACTATTCTTTGACAAAACGTAGAGACAAAATGCAACTAAGAAATCGCAGTGAGACAAAACGCAGTCAAGAACAATACGAACTTTTTCACCTAAAAACACCTAAAAATCACCCTTTAGAACGTTTTTGCTTGGTTTCTTTTGCACAACTTGATCCTAGAAGGCTATTACAACATTAAAAACACTATCTTTAACACAACAAACGTGAGAATCAAAGAGTGCCAAGAAAAAGACCATAAACCTTCAAAAACCAAACTTTTGATCTAAACTAACCAAGAAAACGCACACACAATCTATCTAATCATCTCATGGGCTCAGATACAAATTGTATTATATTGGATATCATAACACAAGCATAGATGATTGGGTTGGCCGAATTATCTAGAGAGAGAAAATGGAGATCTTCTAGTGAGAGAAACACCTAGTGAATGTTTGTGATAAAATGAACAACCAATCCTTCCCATGGCTGGAAAGGGTGTTTAAATACATGAGTTTTATGCCCCTAAGTGGGCTATGGTGTGGGCTAACATGTGGGTAAAGACCCGGCCCAACACCATAAGTCATACGCTTACGATTCAACTACGGACTATGCTATTCTAGACAGTACACGGGGTGACTGAGTCTTTTTCTTAAACCTAACACTAACCTCTCTTCTAGATTCCACATCTTTCTTCTTTTTAGAAACATGTCTGTAAACTTGTTTGACTGGTTTAAATCCGAACTTATGACCAACCAAAACACCTCTAGGAGCTTGGCTAGAATTATTCAAATTCTTCGCTACATCCGAGCCTATATTCTTGGGACACTCTACCTGAACATGACCAAAAACCATACAACACACACACCTGAGGGCAAAAAAGGACCAACGACGACCCTATCCTAAAGGAGAAGAAGGAGTAGGTTTTCACTCATACTCAACCCGAATAGTACACGTATAGAACCCCTCCTCAATAAGTTTAGGCATAGCCACTACGATAGTATCTTTCAACTTCACATCGACCTAAAGCTCAATTATTTCAATTAGTGTGTCAATCTTTTACGACCAATCTATTGGCCCGTGGTATTGATGTGCAGCAAGTTTTCCTTGTTATCAACTATGAGCTACCGACACCTAAAAACTACCATCATCGCATTGGAAGATTTGGGAGGAAGGGTGTTGCTATTAACTTTGCGACATTGGACGACGGGTAAATGCTTGCTCATATTCAAAGATTCTATAATGTAGTTTTGGATAGGAGTGGAAACGAGGCGAGTCGAGCCCGAGCCTGAGCTCGAGCTCAGCTCCTTTATATATATAAAACTCGAGCTCGTTTCGAGCCTCATAATTTGATCTCGAGCTCGGCTCGTGAAAATTCTCACAAGCTCGAGCTCCGCTTAGGCTCGATTAATTTACATGATGTGTAAAAGGAAAAAAGTTTAAATGGAGCTCGGCTCGTTAAATTAGCAAGGCTCGAGCTCCTTTATTTTTTTAAGCTTGTTTATACACAATTACGCGTATATAAAATATACATAGGTATATATTTCTAGGGCTCGTTAAGGCTCGCGAGACTACTTGATCTTTTTGTATAAAGCTCAGGCTCGAGCTCGATTATTAAATGAGCCCATGCTTATACTCGAGCTCGTTTAGGCTTGGCTCGTTCGAGCTTTTTACCGATCCGATCTCGATCTTTTTAGGAGTATCTCAGCTCGTTTCCACCCCTAGTTGTGGAGGAGCTGCCCGAGAACGTTGCTATTAACTTTGTGACATTTGATGTATTACTTGATTTTCTTAAGAATATATGGTTGAGTATGTAAATTTTGATTTTGATAGATATAAAATTGCCCAAAAAATTGTCCAACATTCTATGCTTATCATATAAGTTCACAGGAGCACATATGTGTATTTTAATTAGAAAGTTCTAAAATGTATATCATGAAACTACATATGATTCTTACTGATTGTATAATCTATATAAGTGTTCTATCCTAACCTTACTCAAAATGATGCTAAAAAAGAAGCCAATGAAAATGATAATATTGCAGTTGGAGTGTTGGTCAAAGAATAGGCATCGCTGATAAGGGAGACCCCGCAGGCATCACTGAACTAAGTTTGTTTTTTCTATTCAAATCGTGGATTACCTTTTAAAATTAGCAATCGAATGGGGAAGTCTCGGTTTTTTTTGGGTAAAGAGTTTCCCCGGTTAGGTACATCACAAAGAGCTTTCCAATATAAATTGTGTTAAAGTCTCGGTTAAGTACATCACAAAGAGCTTTTCAATTCACTTTAGCTTTTGCGTCTAAGCTTGAGTCTGGTGTAAGACAAACACGCTTGGATATTTGACACAAATGAATTCAAATCAAATATGATGTTTCTTCCTTTCAAATATATTATACCATTTTTCGTGTTCTTCCTAAGCTTATTACTTTGTGTCACTGTTCAGGTGTAACCCTCAAATAAATGTATTCATTTAGGGATACTCGTATACATACATCAGACATGTGCATGTATGAAAACATTTAGTTATAATATGTATTATAACTATTTCTATCAACTAAATGATTACCTCATTATGTACATAATTCTCATAATAAACAACAAACTAATACGTACAGTTGCATGTAGTTTTTCATAGCAAACCACCTTTATTCTTTATCCTGCCTAAAAATACATATTATGAAGCCAGTTCTCGTAATGTTTTTCTTAGTTTCATATGTATGTCTTCAGAAGAAATTCGTAATGGCTGTGCCCACCGAGGGCTCGCTCATAATTCAAGCACGCTTTACGGATGTTATGGTCTCGTCATTCATAAAAATAGACATAGACCACAACATCCGTAAGGGCGCCCCCGATGGGCACGACCATTGCAGATGCTTTAGCGGACATAGATATAATAAAACTACAAAAGCATCATGATACTGTAAAGTGAAACAATAATACAGTATGTTTTAAGATTCAAAAGCTAGATAACTAATGTCCTAAAAGAGAGGGAAAAGTTATAAAGTGAAATATTTGCGACTTCAATTTATAGAAGAAAAGCCACACAAGGACAAAGTGGCAATTTCACAAGATTGCATTTGGCGGGAGATTGCGACTTCAATATATTCAGAGACGGAATCGGGCGTCCCGTGGGTCCCGCAACACTCATAGAATTTTTTGATTTAGTGTTAATTTTTGAAAATAAACATCGATTTTTCCTAAATGCACATTGTTCATCGAAATGTGTTTGTAATGTTATTTAATGAGTTTATTTACAAATAAAAAATAAACTTAAAATTTAGTAAAAGTCGAAAGTACAATCAAAGCCCAAAATATATTGCACACCCGGTTATATTTGATGCTTGTTCCATCCGTATATATTTAGAGGTTCTATAATGTAGTTGTGGAGGAGCTACCTGAGAATGTTGCTGATTTTATCTAGTAAATATGGTTAGCGGTTTAACCTTTCACCCTTGTTCGTCTTTCATGGTCGCGTTAGATGCTGGTGTATTGATGCCTGCCATAGATATTTGGTACCAATTGCGCACATAACACTCATTCGTAAGACATATGATATCCTTGGGTCAAACCCGAATCATACTCTACTCAAATGTTTAGAATATGGTTTTTGTGATAGGTTCGATTCACTTATCACAGTAAAACAACTACATTATGATATTTTTGTAGGTTCTATCAAGTAATCTTTTATGTGAAAGTGATTATTAAATATTAAATATAATACTATAAAAAATTCTTAACCCAGACTTTCTTGTTATATGCTTGTTCATGTTTTACTCTCTTTTAGGCAAAATAAAAAATAAAAAGTTTATTTTACAGCACAGTACAAATGCACCATAGTGAACAATAACGATCCTACATAATTTATTTTACCTTGTGTTAATTAATACTCATATCATTATAATCGCTTCTAGTATCAACAACACACGTCTAAATTTACAAAGTAAAGTTGCCATTCTTTTTTTACCAATCAACTATACAATAAGATAGCGAATAACCTTTCGAGATCATTTAGATCAGATCCCGAATTAAACTCTACCTCAATGGCAACATCTGCAACATCCTTTAATATAACCAAATGCTTCCGTATACGTCCATCCGCACCTCCAGGAACAAATAATTCGCAACTACTTTTTAAATTGTTGTCCCAAAAAGGTGAGAAGTTTAGATTGAGACTATCTCAATCCGTACTTCTTACATTTTTGGGACAACAATTTAGAAAGTAGCTGCGAATTTCTTGTATTTTTAATTCCTGGAGGTTCGGATGGCCACATACGAATACACTTTCATTTTATTAAAGGATGCCGCAGATGCCGTCATTGAGGTAAAGTTTAATTCGGGATGTGATCGATAAGTTTGATTATGAAACTGATGATTTTGTAAGAAATTTCAATCCCAATTCTGATTGAATATCATTCATTGATTTTTCGATTTTTTAGGTTGGTTCTTTTGATCTGGTCCTTAATTGCTTTCTTTATTTTCCAATTCGACATAACATTAGGTTTTTTGGGTTGTTCGATTACTGTTCCAGTTGGTTTTCAAGATAATTTTTCCTTTTTTCTTAATGGCGGCTAGTGGCTCGCAGTAACGTCGACACACACACTTGATCTGCAAATCAATTTTTTGTTACGAATTTCCCGGACACACTACATCAAAAAAGATCTATGGGATTGTCGTAAAGGTTATGGGACTGTGTTGATGTTTTCATTCCTGATCGCAAATCAGAAAGCGGGAAAAGGTTTTGCGTTGTGTGATTTATTAAGGTTATAATGTAGATCCGCCTTGGGTAACATGTGCACTTTATGATTGGCGCATTGCATTGACACGCAAAAAGTTGCTTCGGTTTGATCGTCCACGACAATCCACAGCCTCTCAGGCCAAATATTTCACTAGACCTGCTCTAATTGAGCTTCTCATTTGGAGCTTCGGTTTTAAAAGTAACCCTAATACTTTAATCATATAGCCCTCGTCTCCTCCTCCATGGTCTTGATGATGAATGTGTGGTGGAAGTGACCTTGATAAATTTGATATGGGGAAAGTCAAGGATTGTTCTTCCAAATAATAACATACGCGTCCTTTTATTGATGAGGGTTTCCTAGAGCATGCGAGGCTTTGCGTATTTGGTGGCATATGGGTTATGATTTTGAGCTGAACATCGGTCCCAGACCAAAATGAGATTTATAAACATGTTGGTGTTACGTCTTGTTTAGTCAATTATTAAGTCCCACCGGATTTTTGTATCCTAGGAGCGGATTGTTTGGATTAATATAGAGGGAGTTTCCCTCTACACTGCTGGTCGCCGACCTTACTTTTCTCTAAAGATATGGGTCCCGTTGGAGTGAGTGATAGAACTTGAAGTATAACCAGGAGGATTGTTGTGCTACGTAAAACGTATCAGTATTAGCGAAACTGAGGACTAATATTCTTGAGAAATTTAAGAATTATTGTTTCAGGCAAAAATTTTGTTATAAGAGCTAGGAGTTATTCGTCGTTCTCCCGACGTTTAATTGATAATAAGTGGAAGTTGATATTATTCAGACGACGATTTCCGTAACGATGCAGAAGAGATTAAATTGTGACATTTAGTAGCAGATGAATTTGACATCGAAACTAATATGAAGGTGTGTCCTGATACAGTTTTATGATGAGAAGGCTGATTCTTTGAGGCATGAACATACTCAGAATCTGTCACCCAACGAGAAGGAGAATTCTAGCGATCCATTTAACCTTTACAATCTTCTTAATAAACGTGACAAAGGCGAGGCAAATTCTGGTTTGGACTCAAGTATTCCTTTCCCACCTGGATTTACACCTGAGAGAGATTCCAACATGTTATGCATACGGAGGTCAAGTATGAAAATTCATTGACTAAACGTCGCTCGGAAGGTCTCAGTTTCTTGAGCTTTGGAGGATGCTTCAAGCCCCATAATTGAACATGCTTCCCCTAGGTATCGATTCCACAAAAAAAGCAGGTGGCTCGATATTGGAGGTTATAGACGATATGATTAAAGTTGGCTAATCTATGGGGTTCACTATGGAAGGATGTATGAATGACATGGAGAAAATTATTGGATCACAAGGAGCTCACGGTGGTTTCCAATGAACTGTTTATCTTTAAACGTTCAAGGCCTAGGATCCAAGGCTAAGAAAGATTAATTAAGAGTTTATACAATAAATCACAAGGTGAATTCCCATCTGTATTAAGAAACCAAGTTGGATTGTATTTCTGATATGGATGTTAAAGTGTTATGGGGTAACTATAAGTTCGAGTATACTATTAGCGAAGCAGTTGGGAATTCTGGTGTATTTATGTGTCTGAGGATCCGAAGTGTACCGTAAAGAGCATCATGTTGTCTGGACAAATTTTGTTGCGTTAAATGGTTGGTTTTTCTAATCAGCGAAGGTGTTACTCGTGTGCTGTCTATATATTCCCCTCAGACTATCACTAGCAAGGATCCGCTATGGAACTACATTTTCGTCCCTTATCAGCCGTGGGAATGGTCATTGTATGGTTATGACGAATTTTTAATGAAGTATAGATCATGGAGAATCGTTTGGGTTTAGTGACAATGCGCAAGGGTGGTTAAATGAATTTAATAGTTTTATATCAAACCGGGCTCGTTGAAATCCCAATTGAAGGTAACTCTTTTAATTGGTCTCTTCATCGGCTAAGAGATGAGTAAATTAGATCGTTTTTTGTTTCGGATGGTTAACTCTTTTTATTTGGGGAGTTTTTAAATTATTATTGTAATAATAATTAAATTTTAGATATATAATTTAATATTGTTATAAAAATAATTATTATATTTAATTATATATATTATTATTAATTTTATTAATTATTTATAATTTAGGGGGGTTATATATTCCCTCATCTTTCGGGTATTTGTCTTGATAGGCACCTCTCGGATCATAGACCAATCTTACTTCGGGAAGTGGTCACTGATTATGGGCCTTCCCCTTTTAGTTTACCACTCTTGGTTTAGTTTACAGGGCTTCGATCAAATGTTTAGAAACTTGAGAATAAATATTGATCTTGATGATAAAAAAAAGATGGTTCGATTCAAGAAGAAATCACTAATCTGAAAAAAAGGAGATACGTTCAATAGGTTAAATGATTGCCACAAGAGAATCAATCGATGTCGTCTTGTGGATCTCCGTTCCAAGCTGTGTCATATTAACAAAGTTATTGATCAAGGGGGCGTAAATGATGATATTCTTCTGACGCGGTTAGATTTATTAAAAAAATTACATGATATTAAGTCTTCCGACGCTCGTGACTATATGCAAAAGGCTAAGATTCAGTGGGCTATTGAGGGCGATGAAAACTCAAAAAAATTTCATGGAATCATTAATCGTAAACGAGCGAATTTGGCTATTAAAAGGTTTAGGTTGATGCAAATGGTGGATAACCCGTCGTGTCAAAGAAGGAATTTCATTGCATTATGCTAAACGGTTTCGAGCCCACGCTGGCCAACAGATGTAAACTTAATCTATAATACCTACCCTAAGCGATTGTCTTCGGATCAGTTGGACATGTTGGAGAGTCCGATCTCCAAATATGAAGTGCGTAATGCTGTGTGGGGCTGTGGAGAGAATAAATCTCCTGGACCAGACGGGTTCACTTTTGAGTTTTATTCAAAGTTCAGGGACAACTTATATGAGGATCTGATTTTTTGTGCTGCTCTGTGGGAATGGTTTTTTCGATCAAGTTCATTTTCTAGAGGATGGCGACATCCTCTTTCATTGCTCTCATTTCCGAACAAACCATGAACCTAATTCGTAAATGATTAACCGTACCCCAATTAGCTTGATCGGCGAAAGTCTTTACAAGTGTCACCAAAATATTAGCACATCATTCGACTTCGTCGATCATCTCTTGGTCTTATACGGATTTCAAAACACGGCGTTTCTTCCTAATACGGCAAATTCTTGATGGCCCGTTTATCAAAATGAATTACATTCTTGTTGCAAGCATAAGAAACAACAAGCATGGTGTTTATATAGGTGCTATTTGCCAAGGCTTATGATGTGAATAAGGTGGATATTTTAGAAGAAGTCTTAGAGCTTTTGGGTTTCCGTTTCTAAATGGTGCTCGGTGGATTCGGGTTGTTTACACTCTGGTATGGCTTTGGTCCTCCTTATGGTAGTCCAACGTCCGAATTCCAATTTCATTGTGGGTTGAAGCAAGGAGATCCTTTGGCCCAATACCTTTTTATCTTAATTATGGAGTCTCTTCATCTTTCGTTATGCAAGGGCCATCAGGCGGGAATTTTAAGGGCAACAAAATATGGTTCGTCCTCTCAATATTTCCCACTTTTTTAGCTGATGATGCGGTCTTTATTGGATTGGTCTATTTGCTAATTCTCATCTGGTATTACTTACTCACATCTTCATTGTTTTTTCTTTGTTGTTCCGGCCTCTCGATCAATCTTAAAAAAGTCAACCTTCCTTGGAGTCGGGATTCAAAGTGAGGATTGTTAATGCTGCATCTTATATTATGGTTGTTCGACTATGAAAACCCCTTTTAAATACTTAGGGGTGATGGTTAGAGAGGGTAATAGCTCGACTCTTTATGCATGGACGATACGAATGGTTAAACCTTAAAAGGCTCGTCTATCTAATTGGAAACTTAAAACTTTATCTGTTTGAAGAAAGCTTACTCTTTTAAAGTCGGTTCTTGGTCGCCACCATATTTATAATATGTCCATCCATAAGGTTCCGTAAGTCCATTGTACAAACGATGTGAGTTCCAACGTAGAAATTTTTTCAATGGTGTTCAATGCGACGAGAGGAAAATAGTATGGATCAAATGGGCCAAGGTTCTTGCGTCCAAGAAGTATGGAGGATTAGGTGTCTCAAGTTTTTATGCTTTAAATAGGGCGCTCCTTTTCAAATAGGTTTGGAGATTCATATCACGGGATAAATGCATTGTGGTGTCGTCTCATCATGTCTATGCATGGCTCCTCCATTATATAAATTATCTCCGTTTCGTTACTCGACTTGGAAATCCTTTATTCGGGAGGTGCATATGCTTAAAGATCGTGGTGTGAACCTGATTTCTCACTGTCATATTCGCATGGGTAATGGTTTACGCACACAATTTTAGAATGAAGTTTGGATTGGTGACACTCAACTTCGTGTTATGTTTCCTCGAATTTATGCTTTGGAGATTAATAAAGATTGTAACCGGATGGCTGATAAACTGCAAGTTCGTCGGTTACCTCTTCTCTTCGTCGTTCTGTTAGTGGAGAGGGTTGAATCTTCTCAATTAGTCTCTTCTTCAAACATAAATTGAAGGGACATTGTCTCTAAAAGGAGGATAGATGGGTGAGGGATTTAATATGGGAAGGTGTTTTTTGTCGGGTCAAAGAGTTCGCATTCTTCTTGATGAATGATTCTTGCCGATAAGCCCTACTGCTACACGATAGGGTTAAATATGTTCCAAAAAAAATAAATGTTTTTTGCTTGGAAGGTTTTCCTAGGCTCGTTTGCCTACTCGATCCAATTATACAACATCCGTGGTGTCCTAGTTTCTGATCCTTTCAATGTCCGCTTTGGCTCCTCTCTCAAGGAAGATTCCTCGCACTTGTTCTTCAGTTCAGATTGGCTCCGGGAAAACGGACAGGCTTTGTAAGGCCGCTTTTGGAATCTAATCATGGACGCCCCGTGGTTCATATGATATTGAGCTATTAATTGGTTCAATTCCATTAGAATAAGCTTCTAAAAGTAAAAGATTTGCTCGGAAGGAGTTCTTTAAATATACTTGGTGGAGCCGTGGGATGATTCGTATCAGTTGCTCTTCACGTCGTAAAGAAGAAGCCCCTCGTAAAGATGTTATTTTTTGACGAAAATTGTTTCGCAGCTCTTTCACTTGGTGCCTTTCTAGATGTAATTGTACTTTTAGTTGGGATAGTTGGTTGCAACACCCCTATTTTATCTCTTTGTAATTCTTTTTCTAGCTTCTTGCTAGTTGGTTTTATAATAATTGCCGTTCTAAAAAAAATCATTAAAAGATTGAAATAGTGACGCCTTGTAAAATCACTTACCAAATCATCATCTCCATAATCATACTTATCACCATAGTAAGCCAGTATCTCTACACAAACTTTTAGATCAGATCCCGAATTAAACTCTACCTCAATGGCAAAATCTGCAACATCCTTTAATATAACCAAATGCTTCCGTATACGTCCATCCGCACCTCCAGGAACAAGTAATTCGCAACTACTTTTTAAATTGTTGTCCCAAAAAGGTGAGAAGTTTAGATCGAGACTATCTCAATCCGTACTTCTTACATTTTTGGGACAACAATTTAGAAAGTAGTTGCGGATTTCTTGTATTTTTAATTCCTGGAGGTTCGGATGGCCACATACGAATACACTTTCATTTTATTAAAGGATGCTGCAGATGCCGTCATTGAGGTAAAGTTTAATTCGGGATGTGATCGATAAGTTTGATTATGAAACTGATGATTTTGTAAGAAATTTTACAGACTCAAAAAAATTCACTTATATTTTCGGTAGTAGCAAAAATTTCTATACCCATCTTCATGTATGAAGAGAAACGGAACTAAATGGCACGAACAAGGATCGCCAATGTGAACGCCCATTGTTGATAATGTTTATAGACCCACACCAATCGCAGTCTAACAGAAACATGACTAGTACCACCTTTAAATTCGTCACTGTTGTAACATGGAGATAAATCGTAAACACCTCAAAATGGTCCAGGCATTGGGATTTTAGGTGGTTTCTTGATGAAAACACAACAAATTAAAAAAAAACTGTTGGAAAATTTGGTTGACAAAGTGATTTTTGATTAGCTTTTGACACAATAATATATATGTATGTGTCATATATAATATATATAACTAGTAGTTTGTAAGTTTGCGTTCTCCTTGTAGAGAGCTTCGCAGTGAACTTTTATGAGTCCAAAATGGAGTTGATGTAAATGAAATATCGGGTCTCAAAGTTTAAAGAGGAATTTACGTTTATTTTCTATCCTACATCGGTATGATGAGTAAACTTGAGGACTCTATTTTGTATAAATAGAGGCCCTAATTCCATAACTTTGACACAAATGAATTCAATAAGTGTTATTCATTTCTGGAGTACGCATCTCAAAAGGTGAAATTTTAGACAGTTTTGGTAAGTCCGACAACTGTTGTACCCTGGAAACAAACGATGAATTTGTTTTAAGGGAAACTTGTCAAAAACGTGCCTCGACTCTTTAGTGCTAAGCGTGTCAAACATGTGCCTCGACTCTTGAGTGTTTACTTGTTGGCAATCTAGTTAGTCTTTTTGTTTTTTTGAGTAAAGGGTTTCCCCGGTAAATTTTATTACTCCAAAAAAGAATTAATTACAAAGGATAAGGGTGAGTCTCACATCTCCGCCCATTACATAGGCAAATTTATTTCCTTAAAGGAAGGTACACAAAGTGATTAGACTACACAAGAAACAATAAAACTATTTCTTCCTACGACCTCAAACTCTTATATCCAAGTTATCACATATATCTTGAAGCTTGTCAGGAAGACCTTCATACATATCATCAACATATGGGTGTTCATCATAGTCACCATTCTCATAAGAGTCCGTCCATTGTTCAAGCAAACTTTTAGTGCCAAATCCAACCATTTCTGTAGCCATAGAATGAGCCATATCATTATCCACTAAACAAACCTCATCGTCACTATCATGATTTCCTAGATAATTAACTTTTTTCAGAGGTTTACCATCACCATCAACAAGAGTGACTTTCCCTTTATTAATTAGTTTTCTAACTTCCCAGTTTTATCAACAATAGGAGTAGTAATAGTACTACTCGTTTCAACATAACGAGGCTCCGCTAGAATTGGACTCGTTACTAGCCAAATTTGAAGCCCCCCTTTGGTACCAAACTCCACATCATTAGCAACCGCATTAAGCACATGAAAAGGGTTTGAATTACTTACCTCTTTAGTAGGCTCCACACCTTTATTCTTGTTACTGTTGGTGTTGAGATTACGCTTTTTAGCAACAGGCCTATACTCTTTTGCAGGTTTGAACCCCACCTTCGAACCAACCGGAACACCTCTAGGGCCTGGCAAGGTTTCTTCAAGTTCTTCACCACCCCCAAGCCTAGATTCTTGGGACATTCCTCCTGGATATGACCAAATATCTTACAACACGCACACCTAAGGGGTTTCCATTTATACTCAACATAAACTATGCACGTATAAAATTCCTCCCTAGTAAGTTTTGGCATAGCCACCACAATGGTATCTTTCAACTCCGCATCATCCTGAATTTCAATCAATGCCCTAGCATAGCTTGACTTACCCCATGATTGAATGCACATGTCAGATGTATATGAGTCAAGCATTAATACCGATTTTCATAGCAATAGCACTCAAACCATCCTCAATAAAAGCAGTTACAGGGACGCCGTGAAGTTGAACGCAAACCAGAACACTAACAACATCTTCTTTCATTAAGCTCACATCCGGATTCCACTTTTTAAGGATAAGTGGGTTATTACAAATAAACCATGGACCATTTTCAAGCCTTGAATCCAAACCATCCATAAAACTAAATTGAAAGAAAAATAATCCAGTGGACGAGCTAAACATAGATTTCACTAGACCAAATTTACCCCAAGTATTCCTAACATAGTTAGCAACAACAGGGTACGCCACCCGCTTAACCAAGAAGAAACTATAAACTGAATTAGCATACCTTTCACTAACCACATGAATAGACTCCAATGGAACGGCCACATCAGCCTCGTTTTCATCTTGTGTAATTAAAGTGTGGATGTTCAAACCCTTACGCTTCAATTCACCTTTCAATAGTGAAGAAAACGACACTTATGGCTCCGATTCACTAGCAGTTGGACCAGTAGACAACTGTCCCACATTCTACTCTTGCATATTCCTAGCAGCAGCAGTAACATATGGTACATCACCATCCTTGACTTCCCCTATGTTCAAAACATTCAAATTCTTCTCCTTAACCCCTCTCCCAACCCCACTCCCTTTTTGACTCAAGAACCCATGCTCCATTCAGCAAATTTACACTCCAATTAACAACCATAACTCAACCTGTATCAATAGTACTCCACCATTGTAAACGAACCAATCACCGGATAATCAGATTAATAATGAAGGCACAACGAATAGATCAAAAGATATAAGCAACCCTAATCCAAATCTGAAACCAGGAAGAAGGCGGAAAACAATAACAATCAACAAAGAACAGCGAAACCCAATATCGACTTAAACAAAACCCTAACACACAAAAAAAATGCCGACCAAATAAAAAACGTGAATCTCAACGATTAAGCTTCAATATACATGATCATTATAAGGTCTTTGACTAGATTAGGGCATGTTTAACGAAATGAAAAAGGATTGTAGGGATAGCCGACGATATGAGTTGAAACCCTAAAAAACTAATCGCTAACACACCCTAGATGAACAACAACAAAAAAAAACATATAATTAACAAGACAAATCAATAGATTTATCCGTGTTAAAAGACACGTTAGATTGATTAAGATCAAACAGGGGTGAAAAAAAACAATCAAAAAAGTAGGAATAGAGGGTTTCGACAATTAGGGATAGAGGGAGAGTTTTTTCGTATCTAGTAATAAATTTTTTTGTTATTTTATTGTTTTATTTAATTATCGTTTATAAGAATATGTATATATTTATTTTTTATTAATTATATATATTGTAATCTGGATATTTAATAAATGTATAACCGTTTTCTTAGTCGTTGATAATGTATTTCCCATTTTCCATAATCTAAATACATTCGTAACTTACAAAGCTTTGCAACGAGATTGCGCTTATTCAAATCTCTCAAAATGATAAACATTTCAAACAATTACGAAACCATTCCTAACTTCAAACAAGCCACTTTTACCAAAAAAGCTTCTATCTTTGAATACTAATTCATACCTATTGCCTCTAATTCTTAAATTCGGAAGCCTTACTCCTATATCATCTTTAACAAAAAAACGGAATTGATTTCCAAAGTCGACATATAAGTAACCGCGCGCGTGTTACCAAAATGAACCATTGAAAACTGTGTTACCAAAATCGACATGCCGCGCAAATTTTTTCCGATCGTCATGAGCATTTGCGCTCGAGATTGCTACAAGTGTACATTACACTCTTAGAGATTGAATATAAAATTTACATCAGGCAAAGTGTGCAAATGAGTTTGCACCTCATGTATATTTGCAAGTTTTAATTTACAACAAGGTATGACTAAAAAATTAACACGTGGGCATCGATAGCAAATAAGTTGGCTCTCCAATATCATTTGCACTCCTAGCTTATTAAAATCAATGGCTAATAACTTGACACGGAGTCATGGAGAGCAAAACTCAATTTCTCTCCATGTTATTTGTGCTCCATGATTTTTTTTCATTGTGTTTCAATCATGCACCTATGTTATTAGGAACGATGTGTATGGTCACATTCGACCGGTGCCAAAGTGACATGTCACCCAATTTGGCATGCCAAATGCATGTTATGATACCGCACCCCCCTCTCATGCCAAATTAATGTTAATCAAATGGCGTACGCCACTTCTTGAATCTCCCTTTTTTTTCTTTTTCTTATTTGCTTTGTGTGTAGTGTTGTGTTTTAATTGGGTATGGTGCGGCTCGAATGAGGGAATTTGGCTTGGCATTTGGCATGTTATGAGTGAAGAGCTGTTTTGGGTGTGTACGTTTGAATGTGGTGGCGCTGATGTGGGACTGATGACCAATTACTTATCCACCGGGGATCAATTTTTACGTAAAAAGGACCATTTTTAGATTGATGGAGAGAAAAAAAAGTATATTTGTAATGGGGAAAACATACATGCAGAGATGTGAGTGAAAAGAAAACAAAAGTGAGTGATAGATACATGAAATAAATGGTTGGTTGGTTAAATTTAATAAATTACTTCACCAAACATTTCATAAACTTTTCAACTTGCATTTAGAATAATCCACCCGAAAATATTACAAAAGAAAAATCTGACTAATGTCAAAAAAATGTGGAGCGTGACATTTACGTGGAGCGCGACATTTAGATGGGGCGCAAAAGTTATGAAGAGCAAACCATTTTGCGCCCCGTGTTATTTTTTTATAATATTAACACGTAGGTATGGAGTGCAACATAAATAAGGCGTGCAAAATGGTTTGCGCTCCCATGGACATTTTGGTGATGGGTTTGCATCGAGTCGTTTTTGGTTATTTTGTTTGAAAAGTCTCTTTTTCCACTATCACATATCTAATCCGTCCCACATAAGTACAAGATAAAATATTTAAACCCTTATAAGTCTAATCTAATGGGATACTAATATAAATTTGGAGGTAAGGTACTTTGGCAGGAAAAAAAGACTTCATTTTGCAATATACTGGTACTCTAAGCCAACTCCCCGAACCCCCTTATTAGGGGACAATATGAGCTTTACACAGTTTGTTTAAAATTTTATCTTGTATTTCTGCCAAAGCTCCTTACCTCCAAACTTATATTAGTATCCTATTAGTTTAGACTTATAAGGGGTTGAAATATTTTATCTTGTATTTATGTGGGACGGATTGGATATGTGCTAGTGGAAAAAAATACTTTTCAAACCAAATATTTAAAAACGACTCAATGCCAAAGTGAAACAATAATATGTTTTTAGATTCAAAAGCTAACTGTGTTTAAAAAAAGAAAGAGAGAGACAAAAGTTATGACTCTAAAAACTATCGACCCAACAAGAGCATCAGATTTTCAAAAGGTTTTGACTAAATTAGTATAAACTTTTTGAACATATAGTGATGATGACAATAAACAATTTGTTTAGAATTTTCAAGTATATATATAATTAAACATAAAATAACAAACCTCATAAAGCATGGTTAAGTTATGAGGGATCCCGCGGTAGGTAGGTGCGGCATCGATGATTTGAATTACGAGAACCGATAGCTCTTTTGAAGAGATGATATTGAAGTAGACACCCTTCCCAAACTCCACAATGAAACAAATATGTTGTCCAACCCTTAACTTAAGCCATGCTACTAGACATTTATTATTGATGTACTATTGAATTTAGGTAAAAGTTTGTAAAAAGATACTCCTTAGTAATTTTGAAATCATATGCACGCATATTGCCTAATTTTTTTAAAATAAGTGGTTTAACTATTGGTATTAAAACATTTCATAAGGAAAAACGTGTTTATTTGCATAGTTTATTTCTTTTACAATATATAGCTTGTCTAATTTTGCATGTCGAATAACCCGAATCCACCCATTTAAGTTTTGGCCCATTTTTACTTGCTTGAAAGATCCCATAAAATGAGATATAACGTCTAATATATTGATTACTACAACATGGAAAACATTGTGTGATCATCCTTGATCCATTACTCAAGCTAAGAAAACGATTCTTGTGTGGCCTTATAGAAAAAACATTTTTGCATGGCTTTATCTTAGAACAATAACTATCATGCATTTATAGAAAAACAAGGTAAAAAGGTAAAAACTTTCCTATTCATTTACCTTCAAAATATATAATTCAATGCCATGAATTCATTACTGTCAGTATTTACATGCTTATTGATGGTCTGAACCTAGAATTAAAGTTCAACATAGACATATTTTAGATATTTTTGTTACAATAGTAAACTACTCGTAATCCAAATCAAATGAGCAAATAAGCTGCGAGCTTTAAACATAAATAAACGATGTAGAACGAATGACGAACCCTAATAAAGGTTGAACAATATCAAAGGGGATTTTGAAAATTAAATATAAAGGTTGAACAACGTAAAGGTCATATCGAACCGACTTTGAACGACATCTTTCACCTAATTAGACTACTATGGTTTTCTTTGCTCTTTGTTGAGTCATTCAATCCGAGTGATGGCATGGCGTCGGAATCATGCCATGCCTCATTAACGTAACCAATAAAGGAGTCAGTAATGACGACGACGACTGATTTTTTTGGTTTACTACATTATTTTTCTAAGATCTCATCAAAACTTGATAACACATTGACTATTGTTGGGATTTTACATTCTAGGTAACCAGTTTAGCTACGAGTACGCAGCGGATTGAATCTGGTTAAGGCACAAAGATTAACACTTAGTAAATAATTATAACATTAAAAGTAAATAATTACTTACCTCTTGATCTTGATCTTGAAATGAGTTTAGCAGTTAAATTACTGTCTCTACGGTTGCTCACACAAAAACGTCAACCGAGTATGAGTTGATTGCTAGCCGTAACTTCAAAAGCTCCAAACACCGATAGTGTATGCTTAATTACTTGAACCGAAAAACAAACAAACTAGTGTTATTGCTCTTGCTTAAACACAATCGAATTCCACAAGAGGGATTCGTTCGATTGGTACAAAAAGGAATAAAACCAAATCAGTGGATGTAATCAAATAATACTATGCATGTGTAACACAAATTAAACCATGCATACGTAATATCTTGTATACATGCAATTTTTATAAAATAGTTTTCTGTCTAGTGGTTAAACCAAAAGAAGACAAACTATGATTTGATTATAATATGTGTTGTTTTGGAGTGGGGAAGGACCGATCAAAAGAAAGATTCGGTAAGGGATTATTATTTGTGAATTGAGTGAATTAAAAGAGGAGAAGAATGAGGTGTTTATATAGCATCTCAACCCTAGTTGTAGATAAACTATGATACTTTTATAATTCTTATCACAATACAATTCTTATCCCTTATCTCCTAAATTGATTCCAAAACCCCTTTCTAGAAGCTTATGGGGCCGGTCAACAAGTGACACCCACAAGGTTCAGGTTTTGTCAATTTTAATCCATTCGGTTCATATTTAAATATTTGTTAAACTAGTTAAACAATTAACGTAATTAACAATAAACATACTCTAAGTGTTTAACGCGTGTGACCCTAATAGGCTCACATATTCGTAACGTATACGTGCTAGCTGACTACTATAATCCAACACCTAGCATATCATGGATACGTCAAACGATGGTTAATTGGCTGCAAATGAACTTCTCATGTAGGAGGTTTTATGATTTTGTAATCTGAAAAGAATTAAATTAAGTATTATGTTAAATATTCTTAGAAATACATATTTTGTTAAATAAAATTTTAAAACACCATGGTCATCCAAAAAACTCTCCGACATAGGGTAAAGAAAAGAAATTTTTACACGTTATATTCGATGGTATATTTGGTTTGCATAGGTTGATAGTAGTGTTACGTCGTTGGTGAATGATGCCAGATTTTTTTTTTTTTTTTTGAACGGCGACTTTTATTAAGAAAAACTAGCATGGAGCTAGAAATTACAAAGAAATAAGAGACGGGTTTTTATACCAATCGTCTCAGCTAAACAAAGTATTGCATCTATACCGACACCAGTAATAAGAACTACAAATAATCTCATCAAAAAACGTCTCCTTAGATTTGGGCTTGGCCTCGAACATCTTCTTATTACGAAAATTCCATAGAAGCCACCACATCACAAAATAAATACCTTGGAACATGCTTTTATTCTTCTTCGGCAGTTTTACATTATCGATCCAAGACCTCCATTCTCCGTAAGAGTTAATATCCATAAAAGGCACGTCCCACCACCGATTTATTAATTTAGAAATCTTCTTTGCCGTGTTACAAGCGAAGAACAAATGATCATTGGTTTCAATCCCGACATCACAATTCACACAAGATAGAGACTCAATATCTATACCACGTCTGAAAATGTTAAATCTAGTAGGTAAGGAGTTCGTCATTACCTTCCAAGCGAAGGTGTTCACTTTGTTGGGAACATATCGAATCCACCTAGTCTTTAGATCACCTTTCGGAAGTACTAACCATCACCAAATGGCCTAGTGGTAAGGTCTTTGGCTCTCAAACAAGAGGTCAATGGTTTAAACCTCGTTATCCAAAAAGGTAGTCGCCTTGTGATTAGTAGGCTCACAATGTCGAGTCGGAAACCTAGACAGCACAATTTTATTTTTTAAATGACGTCATACTGTTAAAACAGAAAAATTGTGTCCATCCTTGATTCATACAAGGGGGTAAGTTATTGGTACCCCCCCCCCCCTCCTAAAACACCAATTGTAACCCCCCTGGTTTTTTCTTGTTTTTTTTTTTTTTATAATTTTGTTTACATTATAAAAATGTGAAACAGAAAGTTCGAAACGAAAATTATAAAGTTTGATAAGTCAAAAGTATTAAACTGTCAAAAACTACGGAATAGAAACTGATAAAAAACTGCGCTGTACTTTTGTGGGTCAGGGGTACCAATATTAATACCCTAATACAAGTTGATACAAGTATTATGTAATCATTCTGTGTCATACGTTGTCATATATACAGATTTGTGATTTGTGATACTGACAGATCATCACTAAGGTTAATTAATATGTTGTCATATATACAGAAACTCTAACAATAATTATTTGTTATTAATTTATATAATTTAAGGGAGTTGTCAATAACTAGTTATATAACAATTGGATATCCGAAATTTTCGTTGACGGTTTTATGTTAGACCCATTATTTTACTTAAGTTTTTTCAATTCAGATATCCGAAATTTCGGTTAAAATTAGTTTCCAATTCAGATTTTCGAAATTTCGCCCCTGATCAAGTTAGGAGGATACTAAAGTTATGCAATATATATAAAAATAAAACAATAACTTTGACTTGAAGCATAATTGACAATAGTAAAACACTGCAAGAAAAATGGATACTCATTTGGTATTTTGAGATGCATATGTAAGAGTTGCAGTCCTAGAGAATTTATGTAGTATTATATTTTATTTTGTGGATGATGTATACAAATACTAATATATATGTATTAATGATTGTATATGAGCATGAGGCCGGCTTAACATTTCTGATATATTTAGTAATGATTGTATACATACATACTATCATAGAAGATCGCAATATGAAAGTTTACTGATCAAATCACATAAAATGAAAATCGAATTTTTACAGTATGACTAACATGTACTGCTTTATTGTTAAGGACATATAATTTATGGTGCAACAATTAAAGAGTTGTTTTTCAAATGCTTTACTTTTTTTGCATACCAAAATGATTTACTTTCTTTAACCCGCCGTGAAGCGCGGGCACCTGATCCTTGTATTAACAATCATATATGGGGGCACCTGCCACTCTTTCATCAAATTTAAATGTTTTTGGTTTTTAGTGTGACTTGGTCTATGATTTTATGTCTTTTTCAAGGGTGGTCGAGAAAGTTACTAGCAACTTGTCTCTTATTTGGTTAGGACTTAATCTATTTGTTTTGTTTATTTTTTTATTTAACACCAATTATATTTTTCATACTTAATCCTTACCTTTGGTTTGCTCGAATGAAGATGCGAGCAATCACACGTATCTATTCCATCGTAATGGATGTGTATGTGTAATTTTGCCCGCCTTGTTGGTGTATTACCGTTGGAAAAGGATTGGAAGATCCATATCATATATCATTCTTCATTCTAACCCTGTTAACTCGAACGAGGGGGTGAGCAATCATGTATGTCTATTCCATCTTTATAAATGTGTATATATGGTTTCGTCGTCCTTGTTGGTGTGGTACTTTTGGTGAAGATTACTAGTCCTATTCTTTAGCTTATTCAAGTTAAGAAGCGAGCAATCACAAGTGCCAAGCTTTTACTGGATTTGTCTCTTGCATTTTTTGGTTTGTTCCCTTTTACTTTTTTTCCTGACATATTGTTATCGATAGAGATAGAAAGAATGATCAATACCCTTAAACCTTAATTACATAAACCAAATTTGACCTTTATATGACTTGTTACTCCTTGGCTTAGTGTTGAAAAATGTGTATCTGTCAAGCTTATGATAAATTACTCCTACATCGACTGAGGAAATTGAGCGAATTTACTTAAATGTTACCTCGCATAGATTAATTAGGTGATTTGATGAATTCCAGTTTTCTATTTCGTGAGATGTTTGGTTGTGACTACTAATTGAACGAGTAATAGCTTTAAAGGAAAAAAATCCTTTACTATTTACTTCGGTTAGGATACATTTTTTTAAGTTTTCTAAAGTCTACTTGAGGACAAGTAGGATTCAAGTGGGGGATATTTGATAACATCAAATAAGCATCATTTATCCCATGTTTCTTACACATTATTGTATAATTATTGCACGAATTGGTACTTAATTGTTTGTATTTGATATTTGTAGTAATTATGGAGCACTTGGTGAAGATATGCTAAAAGGCACGCATTTTGGAGCTTAAACGAAGAAATCTCAAGATATTGTTCTGACAATGCATACGCCGTATCCAATAAGGAAGATACGACGTATCATGCCTGCACTTTACAAGTAACCACGAAGACTCAAGGACCAATACGCCGTATCCAGAAGACTTTATACGTCGTATCCAAGATTGAGTATTGGAAGACAACCGTGGTCCTACTCCAAGAAACCTCTAATACGCCGTATTGATCTCAGCCAATATGGCGTATCGATGATATTCTAGACACTATATGTACAAACCCTAAAACACGAATTTAGGGTGTGCTTAAATATATATTTTTGAAACCCTAACCACAAAGGTCGATTTTCATACGGCAAGAAGAGAAAAGTAGGTCTTGCAACGTGCTTAATTCCATAGGAATCACCTTGTAATTCTCATACTCTTAATAATCGTTAGATTTTTGGTATCATTAGTTTAACTCGGTTAGTTTACCTTGGTCTTTCGTTTATTATGATTTTTTTCAATGCAATGGTTATCGGCTAAAACCTTTAGGTATTAGCCATGTTTATGATAATTCTAATGTTTGGTTTCTTTATTTAGATTGCTTAATTTATCATTGATTATTGATTATGTTTATCAATTTATACTCGTTTATGTGCTTTTGTATCCGACTTATCAATCAACTAGATCTAGTTATGCCGACCAAGTAGGCTAGATTAACCCGGATAGCTCTCCATATAGCATCTTATATATCTAGAATCATAGGATCACAAATTCATGACCTATCCTTGCCTTTAGTTTAGTGAAAAAGTTAGACTAGTAGGTGACATGGGATCAACAAATGACGTTCTAATTCTCTTAGTAAGGACTCGGATAGTGGACTACTAATATATAAAATGCCGTTAAGCAGTAAGTTAGTAAAGTCTCGATGAGCTAGGGTTTAGTAAGATCACCATGATTATTCACCTAAGATGGATTTTAATCAATGAAAGACTGCTTTATGCGGATACCTTTAATTGTGATAGAATTCGCGTGTCCAGGATTTAAGAAGAAGTCCTGCCTAAATCAAGGAATGATATACCCCTCGAGATAAGTCAATCATTGCACTGATAAAAACCTGCGTTTTGATTAGATTAATCTTGGTTAATACAGTTTCCTTATAATAGACTTGACCGCTCTTCTATCGTTCTCATTAAGTCACCACCAAAGCCCGTACCAGTCTCTCAGACTGAAAACCCCCCTTTATACATTAAAATTAGGTTTAACATAGGTTTAACATAGACTTGGTAAATTAGAACTAACACAGATAACTAAAATACTGCTAGACTTAGGAATTAACATTCTTGCTCTTAGTGATTGACACCCTACTTACCAACGAACCTACGATTGATCGGGTACACTGCTAGTTAGTGTTTGTTAATAGGTAATTCAGAAAAATATAAATAAAAAACTTGATAATAAATATTACCTATGCACATCACACCACATTACATAACATAACATAATAAATAGAGACATTTAAGTATATAATATAACGTAATATAACATAACATAATAATATTTTGTAAGTATCATTCGTTAACCCATCTGAGAATAAAGTATTTGTTGCTCGAAATTGCTAGAGTTCTTTGAGTCTAAGCTCTTGGATCTAAAAGCAAGTGGGAGTGTGGAAGATCTTGAACTAATTCAAGAAGAAGATACAAATCCTTCTGTAGAAACTAGCTTAAATCATGAAGAGGATGATCAAGAAATTGATGAACCTCAAAGTGATATCAATCCCATTCGTAGGTCCACAAGGACACACCGTCCCACAGATCAATTGTGTTTGTACATCGATACTGAGGAACATGAGTTAGGGGATCTCGGTGAACCCGCTAACTATAAAGCTGCATTTCTGGATCCTGAATCCAAGAAATGGCTTGATGCGATAAATGTGGAAATGCAATCCATGAAAGACAATGATGTATGGGTCTTACTTGAGCTTCCTTCCAATGCTCGAACTGTTGGTAGCAAGTGGCTTTTTAAGAAAAAGACTGACATGGATGGTGCAGTATACATCTTTAAAGCTCGTCTTGTAGCAAAGGGCTTCACTCAAACCTACGGGGTTGATTATGAAGAAACCTTTTCTCCTGTTGCAGACATTAGATCTATAAGGATTCTCATAGCTATAGCCGCGTACTATGACTATGAGATATGGCAAATGGATGTCAAAACCGCCTTCCTTAATGTACATCTTTCTGAAGAAGTCTATATGGAGCAACCTGAGGGTTTTGTGAATCCAAAATATCCTAACCATGTATGCAAACTTAAGCGTTCCATTTATGGACTTAAGCAAGCATCAAGGCAATGGAATAAGCGATTTGATAATGAAATCAAGAAATTCGGTTTCACTCAAAATCCTGATGAGACATGTGTATACCTAAAAGCTAGTGGGAGTTATGTCGCTATCCTGATTCTATATGTCGATGACATACTACTCATGGGAAACAACATTCCAATGTTACAAGATGTAAAATCCTATCTTGGAAGAAGTTTTTGCTAATGAAAAGATTAGGAGATGCTGCTCATAAATTCTGGGAATCAATCTACCGTGATTAGGTCAAAGCGTTAATTGGTTTAAATCAAAAGTGCTTATATTGAGAAAAATCTAAAAAGATTTTTTATAATGTGAAAATTCAAACGTGGAACGATCCCAATGCAAGAAAAGCTTAAATTTAGTAAGTCACAAGGTGCTTCAAGACGCTTGCTGAAAACAACGGCTATGCGGAATATTTTCCCTACGCTTCGGCTATAAGGATCTATTATTTATGCTGTGAATGTACTCGTCCTGATGTTGCGTTTTGCACAAAACAAGATCAAGCCGATTCAACAGAATCCAGGTGAGGAACACTAGGACCTGCTTTTAAAAATATTCTTAGTATCTCTTCGCATACGAAAGGAAATATTCTGGTAAATGGAGGTAATTTGAAACGACAGCTCAGAGATTCTGCTACTGCTGATGTTGATATCTACGGATCTGACAACCTAAAGTCGCAGACTGGAATATGTGTTCTTTACTAAATGGAGGTGCTGTTGACGTAAAAAGTACAAAACAATGTAATTTTTGCAACCTCATCTACAGATGCTGAATATATCGCTGCTTTTGACGCATCAAAAGAGGCTGTATGGATTCGAAAATTCATTTCGGGCGTTGGCATTGTTCCCAACAATTGAGAACCCATAAGTATGTATAGTGGATAATACTGGAGTCATAGCAAAAGCGTAAAGATGGATTACACTAAAGGTGCAAGACATTTTCGTAGCAAAAGTTCACATATCCTTCGCGAGGAAAACCATTAAGATGGGTAATTTAAAGATAGAAAAGATTGAGACAGATATAATTTAGCTGACCCTTTCAATAAAGCTTTAGGCATTCCCAAGCATTCTGAATTAACTAGGATCTCATTGTTGCCAGCTAGTAGTTTCATGTAACTCTGTGTTTGATTAGTATTTGGATAATTTTAGAATTGTAAGACAGTTTTTAATTTCTGATGAATAAAGATACTTGGGATTTGTTATCATTCATATAACAACTGTTATTCTATATTTGCATGTTTAATCCTTGAATTTTTCATCATTCTAAATATGTCCATTGTCGGTTAACAATATGGGAATATGTATATGAAGGACAAATGGTAGTGTTGGTTATTCGTGAATATAAGGAATTTTCCACCCAAAACCATATTATTCACTAGGGATGCTTATTGGAAACCCCAACCTTCGTCATTTACTTTTGATCCATGACATGAGATAAAATGTCAAAAATGTTTGATAAAAAGATTGTCCTTAGACTTATGAATGCAAGCAAGTTCTGTATGTGTGGATATCTTTTGTGGAAAAAAAAATTATATGCCAAATGCTGTCCTGAAACAAGGAAGTTATAAAATCTATTTTCGGAGTGGTATGTGAAGTCAGCTTCCACAACACATGTAGTCAATAAAGGATTTGTATCCTACACTTGATATGTGCAAAAGATACCATTGGGCCCTCTCCAGATGTAATCAATAAAATGAATGGCCGTTCCCAAAGGGTAATGCAAGATGATCCTTGATTTAAATTTGGTATATCTAATTTATTTCTATAACGAGAAACATAATGTTAAACTATATGGAATGACTTAAGATCCATATCCATGGTTTAACGGTATCTGTAACAAAAGGATGATTATAAAGCAAGAAATTTATAACCATTAAATAGCAGAGATGATTTTTGAAACTCTTATCTCATAATATTCCTAATGAAAAAATAATTGTGTGGGTTGCTAGACTTTGCCAATTATAGGTATGAGTGTTATGTGCTACTCCGACTCCCAAGTGGGAGCTGTTGGAATATGGCAGTCGAATAACACGAATACATTACGAATATGTGAGCCTATTGGGGGCACACACGTTAATACACGGAGAACACGTTTTATACTTCACGTTTTTATATATAAATCACAAGGACTATAAATGAACAACACCCGAACCCTAAGGTGGCCGGTTTCCTAAGGAGGATCAAGAGGGGGTGTTTGTTCGATTGGTGAATAAGGAGAACAAAAGAAACGAGAGTTGTGACGGGACTAGGACTTGTATCCTAGTTGAATTAGGCTAGGGATAAAGGGTTATATATATACCCCTCACCCCATAGCTCATACATTCTACACGACACAAGCTCCAAAAAACCTTCACTCAGAATTCGTTTTTCCCTTCTTTTGTTTCCAGCCGAGTTCGACAGAAACCATTCAAGGGTTTTTGTGATTTTCGGTCCTTGTTGATTACCATATTCGTTTAATCCTTTTTCAAGGTTTAATCGATATACAACTTGCAATTCCCTGATTGACGATTACTAGTTCCATACACAAGGTGTTCGAAGTGATAGTAGTTCGAAGACAGAAAAGATCAAACAAGGTTATTGGGTTTTTGCTCTTATTCGGTCCAAGGGTAATTCGGTTAGATTAGGGTTTTACAAACCCTAATTCGGTTCATTGGTTTTTCGGTTAAACTCAATTGGTGCGTTTGATTTACCATTCGATTACAAGGGTTGTTAGTTAGTGGAGTTAAGCCTAGCAAGCTTACGTGTTTGGTTAACGTGATTGTGTGAGCAACCATAGAGGCAATTTACTTTAATTGCTTGTTTCGTTTTCTTGATCAAATTATCAAAAGGTACGCATTTCTATTTACCTTTTATTTTGTGTTAACCATATGCTATTACTAGGTCCTATCTGCTGCGTACTCGTGGCTAAACTAGTTACCTAGGTATTTAAATCCCAACAGATGGTATATTTGGTTTGCATAGGTTGATAGTAGTGTTACGTCGTTGGTGAATGATGCCAGATACTAACCATCACCAAATGGCCTAGTGGTAAGGTCTTTGGCTCTCAAACAAGAGGTCAATGGTTTAAACCTCATTATCCAAAAATTAGTCGCCGTGTGATTAGTAGGCTCACAATGTCGAGTCGGAAACCTAGGCAACACAATTTTTTTTAAAATGACGTCATACTGTTAAAACAGAAAAATAGTGTCCATCCTTGATTCATACAAGGGGGTAAGTTATTGGTACCCCCCTAAAACACCAATTGTAACCCCCTTGGTTTTTTTCTTTTTTTTTATTTTTATAATTTTGTTTACATTATAAAAATGTGAAACAGAAAGTTCGAAACGAAAATTATAAAGTTTGATAAGTCAAAAGTATTAAATTGTCAAAAACTACGGAACAGAAACTGATAAAAAACTGCGTTGTACTTTTGTGGGTCAGGGGTACCAATATTAGTACCCTAATACAAGTTGATACAAGTATTATGTAATCATTCTGTGTCATACGTTGTCATATATACATATTTGTGATTTGTGATACTGACAGATCATCACTATGGTTAATTAATATGTTGTCATATATACAGAAACTCTGACAATAATTATTTGTTATTAATTTATATAATTTAAGGGAGTTGTCAATAACTAGTTATATCACAATTGGATATCTGAAATTCGCGTTGACGGTTTTATGTTAGACCCATTATTTTACTTAAATTTTTTCAATTCAGATATCCGAAATTTCAAATAAAATTAGTTTCCAATTCAGATATCTGAAATTTCACCCCTGATCAAGTTAGGAGGATACTAAAGTTAGGAAATATATATAATAGCTAGACCTTCGCTGAATAGACGCAACTTGCTACATATACAATCAAGAAAATCAACATTATGGCCTATATAAATCAATAAAATCAACTGAATACAAGCTAGTATATAAAAATAAAACAATAACTTTGACTTGAAGCATAATTGACAATAGTAAAACACTGCAAGAAAAATGGATACTCATTTGGTATTTTGAGATGCATATGTAAGAGTTGCAGTCCTAGAGAATTTATGTAGTATTATATTTTATTTTGTAGATGATGTATAATGAACTAAAAAACACGCCTCATTGAACTTATTACATGCGACTAATGGGTTTTTGACAAGTATCATAAATCTTAAGAAATGCATTAAATTGCAATTATCGCTCGACGCTTACCTCTTGCCCTACTTGTTTACATCCTGGTCAACTGGGGTAATAAGAGGGACTGCAATTGGATCTTAGCCTTAAATATTAAATTAATTGGGTAGTTGATCTATTAAGACTTAATTTATATTGAAAATACTAAAGTTTTGAACTTTTATGTAGAATGACTACTCAGTTCGGAAACAATTTCGGTATTTCCTGGAGTTTCTTCGAGAAAACAACAACCACTGAACCCAACATCATTGATTGGTACAAACAACCTACGTTGGTACTTTCAACTGAAGACAAGGAATATTACCTTGAGCATCCTATTCCTGTTGCACCAGTTGCACAACCTGGACAGCAAATTCCTCCTGAGGACCTTGCAGCTCATGCTGCATGGGTTAAAGGCCAAAAGGAAGTTGCTGTGCTCATGCTGTTGACCATGGACCTAGATATCCAACGAAATCTAGCTCATCTTGGTGCTTATGACATGCTCCAGGAACTAAAAGCTATGTTTTCCAAACAAGCTGAACAAGAACTTCTGCAGACCGTGAGAGAATTTCACACTTGCAAGCAGGAGGAAGGTCAATCTGTTAGCTCTCACGTTCTAAAGATGAAGGGCTACATTGACAACTTTGGAGCAATCGGTCCAACCAGTTGGTCAAAACCTGCAGTGATCTTAATCTAGTCCTCTCTCAATACGGATTTTACCACTCGTGCAGAATTTCAAATATGCACAGGCATGGGATGACCGTGATGACTACATCCATTCTTAAGACTGCATGAAGAATCCGCTAGCCAAAGAAAGATGCTATCCTGCACTTCATTGCAGATACGAGCAGGAAGGGTTCAGAAAAACCAAAAGAATAAACCGCACAAAGCTGGTAGAGGGGGTAAAGGTAAAGGAAAGAACAAGATGGGCTATGCTCAAAACAATGTTCCATTTGCTCCTAAACCTAAGACTCCTCCACCACCAAAGAAGGATAACCCAGCAAAGGACGCCATTTGCCACCAATATGGTGAATTGGGCACTGTAGAAGGACTGGGAGCGGTGTGTGGGGGGTGGGGAGTTGGGGCTATCCGTGTTCTCTCCGAGTTGATGAAAAAAGGAAGAAGCTATCTCAGGGAGCAAGTCGCTTTAGGTATTTTCACCATAGTACTCTACTCTTTCCCTATTAAAAAATTGTTTCCCCTTAGATTTATAACACTGGTGTTGTGGGTACTATATTTGTATTACTACTCAGGGACTACGGGGAAGTAGGAAGCTGAAACCAGGGGCTTTGAGTCTGTACGTGGCGATGGTCCTCGTGCAGGCCGTTGGAAGCATTTGGAACGTTATCATTTAAGCTCCCTAGTGGGAATAGTTATTGTCTTGAACATTTGTCATTATGCCTGCCCTCCTATCACTAATAGAGGTGTTTAGTTTCAGTTCCGCGTTTGTTGCCGATGGATTTGTTAATCATTTTGATGATAACACTGTTATTTTCAGTTTCAAAGGATAATCTAGTTTATTTTAATGGCTGTTCTACGGGATGGCATTTTATTGAAATTGATATGTCTTTAGTTTAATACATAATGAAAGTTCTACTATGTATGTCAATTCTAATAAAAGAAGCAAAACTTAATTAGATCCTCTCTCGAGGCACTGTCGTCTTGGACACATTAGCAAGAAACGCATTGAGAAGTTGCAACATGATGGACTTCTTAATTCAATTGATATGAGTTCATTAGGAAAATGTGTTTACATGCTTGTTTGTAAGAGGCTAAGAAAACCCTAATCACAAATCAAGTGGAATGGCTAAAAATCTACTTGGACTAATACACACCGATGTATTGGCCCATTTAAATATGTCGAGACAGGAGCTAGCTACGTTCTCACTTCACTGACGATTTCCGTCGTTATGGTTATGTTACTTCTGAAACACAATCATGAAGTGTTTGAAACCTATAAAGGTATTTCCAAAAAGAAGTAGAAAACCACTCGGGAAGACCATTAAATCACTACGTTCAGATCGTGGAGGTGAATATATGAGTCAAGAGTTTTTAGATCACCTAAAGGAGCATGGGATTATTGCCCATCGCACTCCTCCCTACACGCCGCAAAATAATGGAGTGTTAGAGAGGAGAAATCGAACACTAGCTAGAACATGGTGTCGATCAATGATGAGCTCAAACTACTCTAATACAAAGACCATTTGGATTATGCCCTTGAGACTAGCTGCAGCGCATTCTCAACAGGTTTCCAACTAATAAGTTGAAAATATACCATAATACGAAATATGGCATAGGCAAGCCCCTAAACTGTCTTACTTAAGAGTCTGGGTTGTGAGGCGTTTGTTAAGCACGATACACTTACCAAACCTGACAAACTTGACCCTAGATCTTTTAAGAGTATCTTCATAGGATACCCAAAGGAAACAATGGGATATTCTTTCTACAGCCCATCTGAGAATAAAGTATTTGTTGCTCGAAATTGCTAGAGTTCTTTTGATTCTAACTCTTGGATCTGAAAGCAAGTGGAGTTGGAAGATCTTGAAGTAATAAGAAGAAGATTAACAAATCCTTCTGTAGACAACTTAGCTTAAATCAATGAGAGAGGATGAACAAGAATAGATGAACCTCAAAGTGATATCAATCCCATTCGTAGGTCCACAAGGACAAGCCATCTCACAGATTGATTGTGTTTATACATCGATACGAGGAACATAAGTTAGGGGATCTCGGTGAACCCGCTAACTATAAAGCTGCATTGCTGGATCCTGAATCCAAGAAATGGCTTGATGCGATAAATGTGGAAATGCAATCCATGAAAGACAATGATGTATGGGTCTTACTTGAGCTTCCTTCCAATGCTCGAACTGTTGGTAGCAAGTGGCTTTTCAAGAAAAAGACTGACATGGATGGTGCAGTATACATCTTTAAAGCTCGTCTTGTAGCAAAGGGCTTCACTCAAACCTACGGGGTTGATTATGAAGAAACCTTTTCTCCTGTTGCAGACATTAGAGCTATAAGGATTCTCATAGCTATAGCCGCGTACTATGACTATGAGATATGCAAATGGAAGTCAAAACCTCGCTTCCTTAATGGACATCTTTCCTAAGAGTCTATATGGAGCAACATTGAGGGTTTTGTGAATCAAAATAGTCCTAACCATGTATGCAAACTTAAGCGTTCCCATTAGACTTAAGCAAGCATCAAGGCAATGGAATAAGAGATTTGATGATGAAATTAAGAAATTTGGTTTCACTCAAAATCCTGATGAGCCATGTGTATACCTAAAGGCTAGTGGGAGTTATGTCGCTATCCTAATTCTATATGTCGATGACATATTGCTCATGGGAAACAACATTCCAATGTTACAAGACTGTAAAATCCCCTAAATCTTGGAAGAAGTTTTTGCTAATGAAAAGATTAGGAGATGCTGCTCATAAATTCTGGGAATCAATCTACCGTGATTAGGTCAAAGCGTTAATTGGTTTAAATCAAAAGTGCTTATATTGAGAAAAATCTAAAAAGATTTTTTATAATGTGAAAATTCAAACGTGGAACGATCCCAATGCAAGAAAAGCTTAAATTTAGTAAGTCACAAGGTGCTTCAAGACGCTTGCTGAAAACAACGGCTATGCGGAATATTTTCCCTACGCTTCGGCTATAAGGATCTATTATTTATGCTGTGAATGTACTCGTCCTGATGTTGCGTTTTGCACAAAACAAGATCAAGCCGATTCAACAGAATCCAGGTGAGGAACACTAGGACCTGCTTTTAAAAATATTCTTAGTATCTCTTCGCATACGAAAGGAAATATTCTGGTAAATGGAGGTAATTTGAAACGACAGCTCAGAGATTCTGCTACTGCTGATGTTGATATCTACGGATCTGACAACCTAAAGTCGCAGACTGGAATATGTGTTCTTTACTAAATGGAGGTGCTGTTGACGTAAAAAGTACAAAACAATGTAATTTTTGCAACCTCATCTACAGATGCTGAATATATCGCTGCTTTTGACGCATCAAAAGAGGCTGTATGGATTCGAAAATTCATTTCGGGCGTTGGCATTGTTCCCAACAATTGAGAACCCATAAGTATGTATAGTGGATAATACTGGAGTCATAGCAAAAGCGTAAAGATGGATTACACTAAAGGTGCAAGACATTTTCGTAGCAAAAGTTCACATATCCTTCGCGAGGAAAACCATTAAGATGGGTAATTTAAAGATAGAAAAGATTGAGACAGATATAATTTAGCTGACCCTTTCAATAAAGCTTTAGGCATTCCCAAGCATTCTGAATTAACTAGGATCTCATTGTTGCCAGCTAGTAGTTTCATGTAACTCTGTGTTTGATTAGTATTTGGATAATTTTGGAATTGTAAGACAGTTTTTAATTTCTGATGAATAAAGATACTTGGGATTTGTTATCATTCATATAACAACTGTTATTCTATATTTGCATGTTTAATCCTTGAATGATTCATCATTCTAAATATGTCCATTGTCGGTTAACAATATGGGAATATGTATATGAAGGACAAATGGTAGTGTTGGTTATTCGTGAATATAAGGAATTTTCCACCCAAAACCATATTATTCACTAGGGATGCTTATTGGAAACCCCAACCTTCGTCATTTACTTTTGATCCATGACATGAGATAAAATGTCAAAAATGTTTGATAAAAAGATTGTCCTTAGACTTATGAATGCAAGCAAGTTCTGTATGTGTGGATATCTTTTGTGGAAAAAAAAATTATATGCCAAATGCTGTCCTGAAACAAGGAAGTTATAAAATCTATTTTCGGAGTGGTATGTGAAGTCAGCTTCCACAACACATGTAGTCAATAAAGGATTTGTATCCTACACTTGATATGTGCAAAAGATACCATTGGGCCCTCTCCAGATGTAATCAATAAAATGAATGGCCGTTCCCAAAGGGTAATGCAAGATGATCCTTGATTTAAATTTGGTATATCTAATTAATTTCTAATAAACGAGAAACATAATGTAAAACTATATTGAATGACTTAAAGATCCATATCCATGGTTTAACGGGGTATCTTTAACAAAGGATGATTATAAAGCAAGAAATTTATAACCATTAATAGCAGAGATGATTTTTGAAACTCTTATCTCATAATATTCCTAATGAAAAAATAATTGTGTGGGTTGCTAGACTTTGCCAATTATAGGTATGAGTGTTATGTGCTACTCCGACTCCCAAGTGGGAGCTGTTGGAATATGGCAGTCGAATAACACGAATACATTACGAATATGTGAGCCTATTGGGGGCACACACGTTAATACACGGAGAACATTATTTTTTAAACCTTCACAGTTTTTATATATATAGTCACAAGGACTATAAATGAACAACACCCGAACCCTAAGGTGGCCGGTTTCCTAAGGAGGATCAAGAGGGGGTGTTTGTTCGATTGGTGAATAAGGAGAACAAAAGAAACGAGAGTTGTGACGGGACTAGGACTTGTATCCTAGTTGAATTAGGCTAGGGATAAAGGGTTATATATATACCCCTCACCCCATAGCTCATACATTCTACACGACACAAGCTCCAAAAAACCTTCACTCAGAATTCGTTTTTCCCTTCTTTTGTTTCCAGCCGAGTTCGACAGAAACCATTCAAGGGTTTTTGTGATTTTCGGTCCTTGTTGATTACCATATTCGTTTAATCCTTTTTCAAGGTTTAATCGATATACAACTTGCAATTCCCTGATTGACGATTACTAGTTCCATACACAAGGTGTTCGAAGTGATAGTAGTTCGAAGACAGAAAAGATCAAACAAGGTTATTGGGTTTTTGCTCTTATTCGGTCCAAGGGTAATTCGGTTAGATTAGGGTTTGACAAACCCTAATTCGGTTCATTGGTTTTTCGGTTAAACTCAATTGGTGCGTTTGATTTACCATTCGATTACAAGGGTTGTTAGTTTAGTTGGATGTTAAGGCCTAGCAAAGCATAACTGTTGGTAACGTCGATTGTGTGAGCAAAAAGCCCTAGAGCAATTTTACTTAATTGCTTGTTCCGTTTTCTGATCAAATTATCAAAAGAGTTACGCATTTCTATTTACCTTTTATTTTGTGTTAACCATATGCTATTACTAGGTCCTATCTGCTGCGTACTCGTGGCTAAACTAGTTACCTAGGTATTTAAATCCCAACAGATGGTATATTTGGTTTGCATAGGTTGATAGTAGTGTTACGTCGTTGGTGAATGATGCCAGATACTAACCATCACCAAATGGCCTAGTGGTAAGGTCTTTGGCTCTCAAACAAGAGGTCAATGGTTTAAACCTCATTATCCAAAAATTAGTCGCCGTGTGATTAGTAGGCTCACAATGTCGAGTCGGAAACCTAGGCAACACAATTTTTTTTAAAATGACGTCATACTGTTAAAACAGAAAAATTAGTCCATCCTTGATTCATACAAGGGGGTAAGTTATTGGTACCCCCCTAAAACACCAATTGTAACCCCCCTGGTTTTTTTCTTTTTTTTTATTTTTATAATTTTGTTTACATTATAAAAATGTGAAACAGAAAGTTCGAAACGAAAATTATAAAGTTTGATAAGTCAAAAGTATTAAATTGTCAAAAACTACGGAACAGAAACTGATAAAAAACTGCGTTGTACTTTTGTGGGTCAGGGGTACCAATATTAGTACCCTAATACAAGTTGATACAAGTATTATGTAATCATTCTGTGTCATACGTTGTCATATATACATATTTGTGATTTGTGATTTGTGATGCTGACAGATCATCACTATGGTTAATTAATATGTTGTCATATATACAGAAACTCTAACAATAATTATTTGTTATTAATTTATATAATTTAAGGGAGTTGTCAATAATAACTAGTTATATAACAATTGGATATCCGAAATTTTCGTTGACGGTTTTATGTTAGACCCATTATTTTACTTAAGTTTTTTCAATTCAGATATCCGAAATTTCGGTTAAAATTAGTTTCCAATTCAGATTTTCGAAATTTCGCCCCTGATCAAGTTAGGAGGATACTAAAGTTATGAAATATATATAATAGCTAGACCTTCGCTGAATAGACGCAATTGCATACCAAAATGATTTACTTTCTTTAACCCGCCGTGAAGCGCGGGCACCTGATCCTTGTATTAACAATCATATATTACAATATATAAACTCACCAGCTTCGACGACCGTGGGAGTGAAATTTAGGGTAGGATGAGTTCCGTGTGCATCTGTTGGAATAATCCGAAAGACACCACCTAAAGACTCTTCTTGCATTATGATTCCGTATTCAATCAGCTCGGTAGCAGAATGCACATGTAAGCACTGATTTAAAACTGGTTTTATGCCAAAAGATAAAACAATTTTATGTAGTGTACATAAATAAAAACATTTCTAGATGATGTATGTAAAGTAAGTGTATGGTTCAATATGTACTTACTACATTCCATGCATATACGCTGGATTTGAGTGAGCAATAGGAGTTACGGGTAATGATACTGTTCTCGACAATTCAGCCTCCCGTCTCATGCCGGATGGTGAGCCTCCAAGCGCCAATATTGCAGCCATCTCAATCTCTGAAGTTCTATTTCTAAATTTGAATCTTAATTTAGGAAGGAGTTGAGGCTTTTAAGGGTTGATTTATCTCTTGACGATGAGCAATTTACTTCAATTATCCTTGTGTACTTGCGTATAAATATATGAATTATAACCTAATTAAGAAATGACTCGCAACACAAGTTTTGTTAATCAGGGGAAGTAACCTACTTAATATGTGAGAGTTACAAGCTAATGTTGTAATATGTTCTTTGCATTTACAAGCTAATATTGTATATGATTAAGTGGTA